>ML353327.1:0-17550 GCA_005239505.1 Nicotiana paniculata | reverse complement strand
TAATATTTATAGCAAAATAGTATAGAATTTCGGTGTGGTCAAAAAATAGTTGTTCACAAATACAAGTCCAAATAATTTTCTAATTATAAAGATTATAATATTTATTTTTATCTAATTACCTAAAAAATACTAGAAAGTAGTAGAACTATCAATTAACAAGGATAATGATTGGAGACAAGATTAAGGAGGTCTAGAGTTATGATTTTCCTATTGTCGAAATCCTTTCCGCTACGTTTCCTATAAATTTGCCTAAGTTTTCTCTACTGATCATGAGCTCTCTGAGTGTCATAATTCTCTCTCGAGTAACTACCATAATTTACTAGACATATTCTTTCTAATTACGCTAGCTGGCACTAAGTTACGGCTGACTCAGATCGCACCAAGGTTTCGTTATTCCTAATCCCGCCTTTAAACCCTTCATATTGATCCCTCATATACGTTAGGAGTAATGTTGTTCAACAACTACCTAAATATGTTCTCTCTTACGATTAATACACACTTAATAGGCACAGTCGGTTGAGAGCTCTTTAACCAACCACAATATAAACGTAGTTGAACAAATAGAGAAAAAGCTACAACAAATCTATATTAACGTAACGGGAAAATGACCTTTCAATAGGTTCCATCAAAACCCTATATAACAAATTATCTATTCATAATAGTATGCATAACTAAAATACTGTAATTCATAACCAATAACGAAAATAAGAATAAGGAAGTGAAAAACTCGTAGAACAATTCTCCGTCTTGCTCCTAGTGTGTTCTAGCCTCCTTAGGTCCAAAGTGTGTCAAAAGTCCTCAAAATACCGTATTTCCATGTATATATACAAAGTAGGGTCGGACCCAGATAATTATACCTTTTACTAATCCAAAAAGGACATTTTTTCCGGACAGGACGTGCGCGGCCGCGCACTTGGCCGCGCACTTTTCACACTTTCTGCCCCATATGCGCGGTCAATGCGCGACCGTGCACTTGCCTTGCAATTTTCACCCTATTCTGTTGGAAATTTGAAAACACGTCAAACATGAAAGTTGTATCTATTTGAATTAGCTTTCCATCTATATATTTTGGAGCCCAAATGGAGTTCTGGTCGAAAAGTTATGTGCATTTTACCAGACAGTGCATAATATGCATGCTCGATTCTTCGTTCGTTCTAAACTGTCATTCGTTGATCCCTGAACACGATACCGGCTTAATTTACTGGGTTGTTACTCAAAATTCAAAGCTTCAAATCACTTGAATTTATTCTATAATATCTACATAGCTCGGAATCACTCCTACCAGGCATAAAACATCCAATTAGTGCAAAACACTAGCAATTAAAGCTCAAACTCAACTAAAGTGCAGTAAATTAGAGCGTAATAAGCGACTAAAATACGTAATTATAGCCTATCATCAAGAACAGACTCGGATAAGGTTGTATTACACCAAATTTTGTCAGGTTTGAGTTCTTATACTATTTGGTTTATTTTTGTGATACTGAAGTAGTCGTGGAACAATATTCTTGCATCTGATTGCTTGTTTTGTGAATTGGTATTTGTTGGGTCTTCCCTGTAAGACGCTTTGTTACAATTTGAGACTTGATATTATCTGTTGGATATTCCCTTATCAGAAACTTTGTTGGTCTCATTTTTTATTTGATTTGGGGATAGATTTGTTTGGTTCTCTGATTTGGTTGAGTGGATTATTGAGTGGAGTTTTGTTAAATAGATTGTTGATTTCGTGTCTACCAGAGATCTATTTTGGTATCTTTTGGCTTTGGTGAACCCTGGTAATTTAATCGGTTTGTTATTCAAAGGAAAAAATGGCGGTAAAGAATAATAATGCAACAACTCCTAGTCCAACAATCTTGGTTTCGGATGAGTTTCTAAAAATTTTTCAATATCATAAATCAGTTAAGGAATCTTCTTCAGTTACTGCCTTTGCTGGGTCAGATAAAACATGTCTTATCACCTCTTCCAATAAATGGATTATCGATTCAGGTGCCACAAATCACATGACAGTTAATCCAAATATTTTTTCTAGCTTTGGCTCACATAAGCACCCTCTCCAATTATAGCTGATGGATCAACTTGTAGCAGTGTTGGATCTGGGACTGTTAAACCAACTTCCTCTATTACCCTGTCATCCGTATTAAGTCTACCAAAATTGACCTTTAACTTGATTTCTGTTAGTAAAATCACCAAAGACCTTAATTGTTGTGTTGCATTATTTCCCGATTATTATTTATTTCTAGATATTAAAACAAAGTAGGTTATAGGTAAATGATATTTATCTGGTGATCTCTACATCCTTGATGAATGAGAGCCACGTTCTATTGCATGCTCTAGTGTTGCGTCTCCATTTGAAGCACATTGTTGATCGAGACACCCCCTCTCTTCCTTTGTTAAAGAACCTTTTGTCCTCAGTTTCAGAATATTCCTTCATTGGATTGTGAGTCATGTCGCTTTGCAAAACACCATCGCATCTCATGAAGTCTAAGGGTTAATAAACGAGTTGAGTCAACTTTTGAGTTAGTTCATTCAGATGTTTGGGGACTATCTCCCGTTGTTTTCAAAACTTGGCATAAGTATTTTTTCACCTTTGTAGATGATTTTCTCGAATGACTTGGATTTACTTCATGAAGAGCCGCTCTGAAGTGTTTACTCACTTTTCTGCCTTCTGTGTTGAAGTCAAAACTCAATTTAACGTATCGGTGCGTATTCGAAGGAGTGATAATGCTAAAGAATACATGGTAGAGTTATTTCAGTCGTATATGAGACAACATGATATACTACAACAATCTTCATGTGTTGATACACCCTCTCAAAATGGAGCTGCTGAAAGGAAGAATAAGCATCTACTTGAGACAACTCGGGCACTTTTTGTTCCAAATAAAGGTTCCTAAACAGTTCTGGGCTAATGCGGTCTCTACAACTTGCTTTCTTATTAATCGCATGCCGTCTACTTTTCTTGGTGGTAATGTGCCTTACAGTGTTCTTTTTCTAAACAAGTAATTATTTCCGATGGAACCTAAGGTATTTGGAAGAACGTGTTATGTTCGAGATGTTCGACCATTTGTTACAAGGTTGGATCCCAAGGCATTGGAATGTGTTTTCCTTGGCTATTCTCACCTTCACAAAAGGTATCGGTGTTATTCTACTGAACTTGGCAAATATTTGGCGTCAACTGATGCGGTATTTTCAGATACTACACCATTCTTCTATGCACCTGCCATTTCTACAAGTCAGTGGGATGAAGATGAGTGGTTAGCATATCCGGTTACTCGTACTTTGACAGAACAACGAGATGATGTTCCTCCATCTCCTAGTTCTATCGAGCACCAATCCACTATTCTGCCTTCAGCACCTGCACCAACTATGTTAGCAAGACTGCCAATTGTTCAAGTTTACTCGCATAAGCAACAAACAAATGATACATGTTTTGCACCAGTTCCTTCGTCCTCCACCTGAACCTCCAGAAAACCTTGACCTTCCAATTGATCTTCGCAAAGGTATACGTACTTGCAAATCCACATATTCTATTGCTAATTTTGTTTCCTACGACCACTTGTCTCCTGCATCTAGATCTTTGATTTTGTCTCTAGACTCTATTTCTATACCCAAAATGAAGAAGGAGGCTTTGAATCATCCTGGATGGTTTGAAAATGCTTGAGAAAATACATGCCTTAAAGAAAAACCACACTTGGGATTTAGTGGATTTACCTAGTGGAAAGAAAGCAGTAGGATGCAAGTGGGTCTTCAAGATTAAAGTTAATCCTATGGCTTTGTGGCGAGACTTAAGGCCAAACTTGTGGCTAAGGGGTATGCTCAGACTTATGGAGTGGATTATTCAGACACCTTATCTTCAGTTGCAAAACTTACTTCTCTCTGTCTTTTCATTTCTCTAGCTGTTTCTGAGAATTGGCCTTGCATCTATTGGATATGAAGAATGATTTTCTTCATGGTGATCTCCATGAAGAGGTATATATGGAGCAACCACCTGGTTTTGTTGCTCAGGGGGAGTATGGCAAGGTCTGTCATCTGAAAAAAAATCCTTATATAGCTTGAAGTAGAGTCCTCGGGCTTAGTTTGGTAAATTTAGTGAAGCGGTTCAAGAATTTGAGCTGAAAAAAAGCAAATGTGATCATTCTGTCTTCTACAAGCAATCAACAACTGGATCTATTCTCCCTGTTGTATATGTGGATGACATTGTTATCACAAAGAGTGATTATGCAGGAATCTCTTCTCAAGTCTTTCTTGCATACTAAGTTTCATACAAAAAACTTGGGACAACTGAAATACTTCTTGCGAGTAGAAATAACTAGAAGCTTTCTATCTCAGAGCAAGTATATTCTTGACTTACTAGCAGAAACTAGTAAGCTTGCTGCCAAGTCTTGCAGTACTCCAATGGTTCCTAATTTGCATCTTATGAAAGATGATGGCAATCCATTTAATGATCCAAATAGGTACAAGAGGTTAGTTGGGAGATTAAACTATCTCGTTATGACTCGTCCAAATGTTGCTTTTGCAGTGAGTATGGTTAGCCAGTTCATGTCCGCGTCCACAACTAAACATTGGGAGGCTTTGGAGCAGATCCTATGCTACTTAAAATGAGCTCCTGGACTTGGAATATTATATTGCAATCACGGTCATTATCGCATTGATTATTTTGTATATGCATATTGGGCTGGATCCAAGATTGATAGAAGATCTACTACTGGTTATTGTGTATTTGTTGGTGGAAACTTGGTATCATAGAGAAGTAAAAAACAAAATGTTGTATCTAGGTCTAGTGCAGAATCCGACTATAAAGCTATGGCACAATCAACATGTGAGATAATGTGGATACATCACCTTTTAACTGAAATTGGGTTGAAGCATCCTACTCTATCAAAACTCTTGTGTGATAATCAAGCTGCACTCCATACTGTCTCAAATCCAGTGTATCATGAAAGAACCAAACATATTGAAGTTGACTGTCATTTTATTCGTGAGAAGATTCAGGAGAACTTGATTTCAATTGACTACACGAAGACAAGAGAGCAGCTAGCTAATTTGTTTACTAAAGCATTGAATGGAACTCGAGATGATTACCTTTGTAACAAGTTGGGCATGATCAATATACATGCTCCAACTTGAGGGGGAGTGTTACAGAATGAACCTAGACACTTTACACAACGAACATAGATTGTTTCTTAATAGTGTACATAACCCATGTATCGATAACAGATTTGTAGGAATCTCTCTTTTCTTTCCTTAGTTAGCACCTGATGTACATGTATATATATATATATGAAATAATATACCTATTTGATTCTTCCATACCTCGTTAATTACAAACCCAAAACCTCAGACATTATATGTTGATTACTCTCTTTTCTGCCTTTTCTTCTCTAAATTTCATAGTCCCACTAAATCCAAAATAAGAAAAAGGAAAAAAGAAACAACAACAATTAAAGACGAAAGAAAAGGCAAATAAAAAGCAACTTATGGTTTTCATTTCCTACACGTTGGGATAGACTGCGTTTTTGACTGTCAAGTTTCTTAATCCTTAAGTTTAAAAAAGGCATCTTTTCGATAATGATTCCCAACTCTTTGTTCTATCTTAATTTTTATTTATTTTGCGAAAGCTGATAATTTATAAATGCATAAGACTGATAGGACCTCATTTATATACCATCATTTTTATACTTTTCCTTTATTAGGCGAATTAAAAGAAATTAGAATTTCGATTTCTACAAATTTAAATATTCAGTAATTTAATTGATGATTTTGTATAAGAGTTTACCAAAGTTTTATTTGTTAAAGTTTTTTGAAAATGATTCTGAAAAAGTTAAATTTATAAATAATTGTTTCAGAAGTAGATTATAACCTTTTTTTTCCAATTAAAGAATTGTAAGATAAGCCGACTCCCAAATTATTTTTCCGAAAATAAATAACTTATCATCAAAGTTATAATCTAATGATACCGTGAGTTTCTACCATATAGTTATGTATTTGATTCTCAATCGTTCATATTCTCCCTTTTCCTCTTCCCTATGTAATTAAAAAAAATATTACTAAAAGAAATACTAATAACTTGTTAAATATGTACAACCTTATCGAACTAAATTGGGTTTTCTTCCAAACAAAAGAGGAAAATTTAGAGCTATATTTTTCATTTTGTGAATTAATATCAACAATTAACTACCCTTCCGTTTTATATTATGTGTCGTGTTTCTCTTTTACATGCCTCTTAAGAAATACTCTCTTCGGTCCACAATAAGTGATTTTTCCATATTTCAATAATAAATTAATTATTTTTTTTCTACATAGTCCTTGGAGTAAATAATGTTGGAGTATGTGTTAGGAGTGTTTATGTGAAGAGATAGTAAACGTTAATATGATCAATTTTATTCCTAATTGATATTAAAAGGTAGATTTCTTAAATTGTATGAAAACAACCAAAAAATCACTTATTGTGGACCGGAGAAAGTATTAATTAGGAAAGAAACTAGATTATTCTACCATTGAATATTTATTCTATTTATGTGTTATTTCTATCTTCAAAAATAATTATTACTAAAGGTAAAGAAAGAAAAAATAATCAATTTCGTCTTAAACTTTTAAAATAATAAATAATTTAAAATAACTATTTTTAATAACCATGACTATTAGTATGAGACGAAGAGAGTAAATTTAGAACTTCAAAATAGAAAAAAGAAGAAGGTGTAGATGAAGTTGGTGCAAATTTTAAAGAGAATATACTTGTTGCCTCCCGAGGAATATATGTTCGGTGAAAGATTCTAACAAACAAACACAAATCCCAGGGCGGATTTCTAATGTAATTAATTGATGAGTTCACGTGAATTCAACCGTTCTTTCCCAGACTTTATATATATTTTATAAGAAATTTTCAAAAATAACAGCAATAGCATATTTTAGAGGATAATGCGTACGTAAATTTAGTCCTTATATTTATCTTGTGCAGATAAAGATGTTATTTCTAACGGATCAACGGCTTATTTGGATCATTTCTCAATGTGTGCAAGAGCATATTAAAAAGTTTCAAATATTCATAAATATTTAAAACGTGAATTCAATTATTATAAAAACACATAAACTTTAAATGCTATATTCGTACTAGGAACGCCAAAAGGGTGGGGCGGGTCAACTATGATTCGGGTCAAAAACGGGTAATGGAAAAATGGACAAATTATCCGATCGGATCCATATTTAATACGGATAAAAAATGGGTTAACCGACAACCATATTATCAATGACTTCTTGCATATGATCATTTTTGAGAGAATTTTTAGTCTCTTTAACCCGAGGAACCCCTAATTTGAGGCTTTACAAAAATAAACGTTAGACTCATTGTTTATCTATTTTCTAAATGGATAATATGACTTTTATTTATATTTGACCCGTTTTTAAAAAGTTCATTATCCAACTTATTTTTTAATAGATAATATAGGTGATTAACTGTTTCCTTTTAACTATTTTGTTCGTACGCATTCTTTTTTTTTTTTGGTTGAATGTTCTCAAACAAAACAAAAAATTAGAGTCCATCTTGGAAAGTGATATCAAGAGGTAAATATGCAAATAGGACAAAATTTTGAGGGCTTTTTCGGAAACAAGTGGACCTAAGCAATGTAGATTGATTGGGACTTGCACCGACCCTTAAAAAAGGCTGCTATAGATCCAAAGATTGTACTTGAAAGTTGAATGCAATTAAAAATAGAAATAATTAATATTTTCCACTTACAATTTTTAAAAAACAGTAAGAATTTATTAAAAACTAAAAGATTAATATTTCGCAGTGGAGGAAGTAGTTTTAATTACCAAGAAAGTATAAATTATTTTAGTTAAAGTTTTCAAGTAATGTGGCATATCAAAATTTGAAAAAGAAAATTTTTCAAAAAGTAATTTTATGTGCTAACACGATTAAGTTTAATATTGTAGTCTTACTTTATACTACTAATTTGAAGATTAAATAAGTAAAGAAGTAAAAAGATTTGTTGAAATAACTTTTTGTGCTTTATAAAGCATTTTACTTTGTTTAAACAAGTGGTTTTTCTTTCTTTTTCTATCTTTATAGAGCTTTAATGCTTTTGAGATAGCATGTAAATACCTAACCTTTCTACATATAGCATTCAACTATTGGCTATTTGATGAAAAACATTTGGGTCCAAAAAAGTAAACATGGAAAGTTTGATGGCTTAACACCACTTTTCTCTTCTTTTTTTCCTTTCTATTACTTCAAAATAGACTGAATTTGGTAATAGAAAATGGAAAGATGAAGGAGAAAGTGAATGAAAGTTACTTTCTCTCTTTTGTTTGGTATGAGAAGAAAGTGGGAACCAGCCCATTTTATTTATTATGTATACGACTCAACATGCCAACCCTTAAACGACTTATTGAAAATATAAGACAACCAATCAGAAATATTTCGCTCTTTAAAAATGTCCTTTAAATTGAGGAATATGGTCACAAAATGAATTAAGAAATTAGTTATTTATCTATATTATTCATTAAAAATAAGTTGAATAATAAATTTTTTTAAATGAGTCAAATATGGATAAGATCCATATTATACAGTGAAAAAAAGGATAACCAAATGAGTTTAACTTTTATATTTACAAAAACTCAAATTGGGGATTCTTCAAATTTGAAGACTAGGAATTCTCTCAGAAGTAATCATATTCAAGAAGTCATGGATAATACAAATATTCATATTATCCGCCGGTTAATTCATTTTCTATCAGTATTAAAATGAGTTGGGTTCGATATTTTATTTGTTTTTGCATTACTCGTTTTGACTCGGCCATATCCGATGCAACCTGCTCGTTTGCCAACCCTACCTCTGAGCCATTTCTCTTTCATTCTTTCCTCAAGTGATGCTAATGATTTTATTTTGTTTTTGGGAAATTTATTGTTGGAGTTATGACTCAACTAGTCCTTAACATATTATATGCAAGAATAAACTAAGGCATATTAAGAAGAGTTCTTCAACCAGTTGATGCTTCAACTTCAATCATATATATAGATAACAAGGGGTTGTTTGGTTGGATCAATAAATGAAATTAATCTTGGCAAAAAATTCTGATTTACTTACACTACATTTTGTTTCCAAGATAAAACTATATATAACTAATAAAATCTGTATCACCATCCAAACACTGTATTACTAACAAGGGGTACAACTTATGTTACAAAAATTAGTATGTATTATTTTATGTCGAACATCTGTAAATTAAGAAGTTGTATAATAACAAGACGTGTATAAAAGTATCTAAAGATCAAAATGCCTTTAAATTAAGCAATCCTAAATCACTGTTATTATTAACCATATGACAATCCATGCATTATTACTCACTGCATAATAATTCCTACATATCATAATTCTTGCATAACTAGACCATAAACCAAACAACCTATAAAATTATATGAAAAAAACTAGAGCAAATATCCGATCTAGTAAGTAATAATATATTGAAGTTTACACTTTGCTCTAACAAGAAGAAAATTACTCCTTCCATATCTATCCTCTCCTCATATAAATAACATGAATAAAGGAAGGAAATTACATTCACTTTTACAGTAGTAAAATAAGTGGTTAACAACCTTTTGTTATCAAATTTTAGCGGAGGCAAAAAATACAAGATTATTTTTGTGTTGGTGTGAGATAGCAAGTATCCCGGCGGGATTAGTCCAAGTGCATGCAAGCTGACCTAAACACAACGTTTTTTTTTTAATTAAAGAAAAAAAGAACCTTTACTAATACTTCATACATTCTAAAGCTTATTTACAATGTTTGTCTAACACCATAGAGTAGCTCATGAAACTTGAATAGGAAATATTGCTTCCTCCAGCAGAAATAATTTAGAGTTTGTTCAGAACAAAAACCTAGGAACTGACTATAAATAGACCAATTATGCAGAAAAGCTATACATTAGAAAAGCTCAACAAAGTTGTTTATTTTCCCTCTGGTTCTTTAGGTTGCTGAATTGCTTCTAAACACTCTTTGGCTCTATGAACCTTTGATTGAAGGTAAAAGCTCCCGTTTTTAGCATTTCGTTCAAACAAGTTTTCATATCTCTGCAGACAAAGCACGCAAAGTTGAGATCAAGCATATGCAAACAGCAGCATCAAATAGGAAAGATCATTACACGAAACAAACCTGAACGATTTCTTCCCATGATGAATTCTCAGCGACACCGAGAATCTGCCTTGCTTCTGTTTCGGTCATTGTTTTACTAGCTCTTTTGATATTCTGCACTGCTTCTTGAGCAACCCCGTTTTTAGAGGCATCTGCCGTCATTGGTGAAAGGAAGTGTAAGTTGCGCAGAAGTAAGATAATCAATCCACGTGGAATTTGAGTGCACGAGTCAGAGATCTAGATGAGAGATGAGAAGAATCAGCATGAAAGTCGCACTGCCCCTTCTCTTAACACTGATTTACAAGTTCTTGGAATGAAACATTAAGGTTCGCGAAGTGCTAATTGCTGATTAACTGGTATGTTTAACTATCATCACATTGTTTTCCTCAGGACTTGCATCAACCTCTCATGGAAAAAGCAAGAATACTGATGTACCACTGAATGTTTGTTTACACCAGACGCTTCAGATTAGTCGCGTATCAATTCATTGCAAAATGACAGGAAAAAGTGTATGAAAGATGCTTACTAGCCAGTGCCTGACGATATGCTTGAACAAAGGACCTTGCCAATATTGTAGAACCCATGACAATCAAATTAGCAAGGATTTTTGCAGCCTGTAACAAGAACATGATTTAAGTGAAATATTCGCAATAAGTCTTGTTTGCTTTCACATATATCTGAATATGCCGTAACCACAAGGTTCATCAGAGCATACTGAAAAAGAATAGCATAATTCTTCTGATTTGTTCTGTTTTGTTGTGTTTTCATTTTATGTTGGCTTGAGGGGAAACGCCATATTGTCAATTTTCTTCCAATTTTAAATTCGGATACAATTGCTAAGTAAAGAGAGAGCCTCTCTTAGTGGGAAAGAATAAACTCTTAGACGAACAATTGTACCAGGGTAGAACTTGAAGCTGGAAAATAGACCCAAGAGTGAGTCTTAATTCTTTTTTCGCTGACCTAATCTCCTTGTCTACGACACAAAAACCTAGAGTGACTGCTGACTACTATGATCACCCGAAAAGTTATTCTCTGGCGAATAATGCAAGAAATGGAAGGGAAAATCACTACTAAATCCATTCCATAACAATACCAAATCCATTCCCATCTCAATTCCTTTTACCAAAGTGATGCATTTATCTAGTGCCATGAAATTCCTCGCACTACACCACCAGATGTCTCATGTTCGAACCCTGAGAATGGGAAAATCCTAGTAAGAAGCGCTTCCACTATTTAATGGGCTTTATGCGGCACAAATCTGGATTAATTGGTCTCCAGTGCAGGAACTGGCCACCGGGTGGGAAAAAAAATTATTCTTAGTACTGCAAGTATGCTGATAACCTAGTAATAGGCACATCTTTTAGCTTGAGTAGCATATGTCTCTCAACTCGTTCCAACTGCTGCTATGGATTTCTAACAACACCTCTACTAAACACCCTAAAAAAAGAAAAGAAAGGAGAATTAGACAAACCAGTAGTCCTTTCTCTCCAGGCTGAATTTCAATTAAACGTATGTTGATATGCATTTAAAGTTGGTTTATAAGGTACACCTAGAGTTTTTGCATTCCTCTCTCTTGCAAGCACGTTTTGCATGTGTAAACATCCAGAGATGCAACAACGATCATAAGGCTCTCAAGTTCATCAGATAATGGATAATTAAATCTCACTGAAATCCGCTAGGCTTTCAAATTCATACAGATGAAGAGTATAAATGAGAAATCCTAATCTAATAAAAAACAGTTACTGGATATAACAGCTATTGACATCCATTTCCAAGTACATATAGAAGAACGTACATATATTAGACTTTGTTGGCAAACGAAACAATGATACAGGGTACAATTTATAAGGAAAATCCAATGGTAACAGGGTCCAGGGAGGGGCATAATGTGTATCAGGCAAAACATAACACAAGTAAAAGCTCTGACTTACCATTGTGGAAGCTTGGTACAAGATAACGCAAATCAGGAAATTGGAAATTGAGTAACCTACAGCAAGACAAATAACCAGAGTAGATCAGCTGGAATTTAAACATGAAAGCTAAAAAGTGTCGACACCAATAGCCATATAACATGAATGTCAAAATAAGCTAAAATCCAAACATCAAAAGTTAAACAATATACATCATGTAAAATCGTCCATGAGTTTTGAAGACAGTAAAGATATCAAGCATGCAGCAAACAAAACAAAATCATGCTGCAAATGAAACAATTAACTTCTCCACAATAACACCAGCAGAGACAACATGTAAAATAACTTATTTAACTAAGACAAAGGTAGTCTTAATCATCCATCCACTATTTGCACTTGGCCAAATGCATAGGTGGCCCCTTAAACACCTTATCTTAGGGCCTAAACTATTGAACACTTAATCTATGTTCAGATGGTGTCTATTAGACACACACTTCACTTTCAGTGACATAACAGCGTTGACACGACATGCGTGTGGGTGTGAGGTCCGTATCCGATCTGGTCAATCGATTATGGGTACTTTGACAAAAATCGATAAAGAAATTCGAGACAGATACAATAATTTTGAAAACTAAACAAAAGCTAGGGTGACCATAATTTAGGCATATGATCTTTTTAATTGTTAAAGATATTTGTATTAAAAGGTCAGCAACCGGAAGGTGCTTTAAAGATATTTACAGGTCAAAGCACTGCAGAATGCGCAACGAACTCAAGAAGTCTATCATGGTCTCTATATCATTTGCAATAGCCGTGTTAAACCAAAAAAAGTGTAAGGAGATGCATCTGTACTTTAATAGTTACAAATTCAAACTTGCTCTCAAAATTTTGCATTCATTTCCTTCCAAATAGTCCACCACAATTTAGGCATATTTTTGTAACTCTATGTTTAGATCAGTTTTTAAAAAAATGACGAAGCGATCGCTTTAAGCGAGAAGCAACGCGAAGCGATGACTGCTCGCTTTTCCATGCTTGAGGCGACTCAACCACACGAAGCGCTCGCTTCAGTCGAAGAAGCGCGAAGCAACCTTGAAGCGAGAAGCGGGGAATCACTGCTTCTGTTCAGAGGGGTCAGTTTTTTTTAAGAAAAAGTTGGGTCTGTTTTTTTATTATACAAAATAGACCCCTAAGACCAAAGTGAAGACCATTTCTCTCTTCTTCTCAAAATCAATTGCTGCTGAGTGCTGCTAGGGTTCAAGTTGCCAGAGACCTTCTCCATGTAATTTTTCTTTTTCCTTTTTATTCTTCTTATTTAGTATTTTAGCCTTTATTTATTAACTTGTATGTGTATTTCAGTTTATAAAGTTAAATATGTGGTATCTACTTTAAAGTTTTTAAATTGAACTTTTTGATTATTTATATTGTGTCTTTGCAAAGTTTACCTTATGTTTTTTAAGAATTGTGCTTCACTTAAATGAAGCGTGCCTTTGCAGTGAGCCCCTGTCGCTTTTTTGCGCTTCTCACCAGTGTTTAAAAAAGCGCCCGCTTCCTCGCTTTAAGCGCGAAACGAAGCGAGAAGCGGGAAAGCCATGTGATGCGAAGGAAGCGACCACTTCTGTGTTTTAAAACAAATCCAACCCTATTTTATTAAAAACGAGATGTCTGGTTTTTCATTAAACGAACAAATGCAACTAGGGTTTTAAAGCACAGACACTGGTCGACTTCTTCTCTTCAACGACTTCTGAAAGCATCGACAAGCATCGACTAGGGTTCTTCTTATTCTTCAATTTCAACTTCAAGTTCAAGTCTTCAACAGCAACATGTATGTTTTGATTTTCCTCCTCCTTCTTATTCTTCTTCTTTCACTGTTTAAACGTCCAAAAAGCAGCGAAATGCTGGCGAATTTTTTTTTTTACCTTTGGTTCTTTCTCAGAATTGATGCCAATTTTTAACAGAGAATTATTCACAGTATTTGTTTACCTCTGCCCAGTTTTAAACAGAGAATTACTGCCTTCCTCTAATTTTTTTGTCCTTTATTCTTAGTTCTTATTGCCTTTCTGAGGCAACTACTTTGTCCCTAGTTGATGAAGAAGAAGAAGTTGAAGAAGATGACGAGCAATATAATAATGATAGTGGAAATACAAGAATTTGACAATCTTGTAGAAGAATAGGATGCTCATTTTGTGCTTTAATTGATGCTACTCTTTAGTTTTTTAATTGAAGTATTGAACATTTGCTTACAATTACATGTGTTGTCTATGCAATATTTATTTATTTATTTTTTTAAATTCTGTTTCACTTCAAAAAAGCGAGCGCTTCGCTTCTCGCTTTAAGCGAAACAGGGGTTGTCGCTTTTCCTCGCTTCACGCTCTTCACAACCCTGCTTCTCACTCTCAAAAACATTGGTACCAGACTCCAAGTAACTTAGATCATAAGTTAAAGAATACTGTGAGATATCCAATAATGGACTAATCCGAAGGTCAAAAAGCAAATTGTTAGCATCATTTCAGATGAGAAAAATTGTTAGCTAGCTTATAATGGGCATTCAAAAACTTGAAACTAGATGTTATGCCTCAAGGTTTATCTAAACTTGATTGACCCTTGAGGTGCCATCTATTTATCATGTTACAATAAGAAAACATATCTCCATCTATAAGTTGTTACTATGAAAATGGTAAGATCATAATTAGACAATTGTGAAATATATAAAAGGAATAGACGGTTGTCTGAAGGCATAGGTGTGGAGTTTTGAGGCCATACAAATATTGGGTTTGGGGGCTCTGTTCTTATTGTATATGGGTTTCCCCCTTTGGAACATTTTCTTTTGTAATGAAATATTTGCTTAAACAATAACTTGGGTTTACAATACAGTAGAAAACCTAGCTCCAGCTCACAGAATTCAAGCAGTAAATGATCAAATCATATCAATCAATAGCCAAAATTTTTTTAAAAAATAAATTAAAAAAGAAAACCAAAAATATAATTGAGAAATCAACATGTCACTATCTTGACTATGAACCCACCCAAGAACCCAAAAAGCCCACAAATCTGAACACACGTGAAAATTCAAGGGATTTATCCACATGAGTTGAACACTCAATTGAAAGCAATAGTAGACCATACCTTGAGCTTGTTGAAATCGAGTGATAGATTGACGAGGAAAGACGACGAAGGGAAATTTCAGGGCTTTGAAAAATTAATGAAATTTTTCTTGGATTAGAGGATTTTTGGGCTTTCTTTTGTTTTCTTTCCTTTTCCCTTTGTACTTGTGCGGTAAAAAATTAGGCGTGTTCAACTGTTATTGCAAGAAATTTACATTAATAATATTAATATTGATAATAATAATTATAACAACATATTAATAACATTAATATTGATAATAATAATATCCAATTACCAATAGGAAAAGATGCAAGTGTATTAGAGATTGAATGGAGCCCATTTTATGAGCTAAGAATTTATTGAGCTAACCTAAGGTTCAAATTGGAATATTTTTAAACTTATTCAACTTCATTTGTAAAGGAGCTATTTTTTCTGGTACCCACATTGCGCCGCGTAAGGTCTATTAGAGTAAAGCGCTACAGTAGCTTTTACTCAAAAGATGTAATTGTATTAGATATTTATTAAATAAGTACATATGTTAAATTAGAACCCAATTATTAATTATTTAAGTGTTTATTTAATACAAGGAATAAGAGATAATTAATCACGAAATTAAAGTTAGAGATAATTTTATCTCACGTTTGCATACTCCCCCTATCAAAGTCATTTCTTGAAAAGAATGGCCAAGAGGAACGCATTAACCTGCTTGATGCACAAAAATAGGTTTTTGCAGTTTGGCTTTTCATTCTATTAATTTGCTCACAAGGATGAGAAAGATCAAGTAGAGCTAGCTAACAAGGTTTCGTATTGAAGGGAATATTGAAGCAACGATTAAATCGTCTCCGTATGACCTATAGGTTACAGGTTTGAGTTAGCTTCTAATATATACACCTTGCTTAAAGGCTAACAAATTGTCTCCATTAGTAACGATTAAAGGCTTTTAAGGTTCAGGATGCTAAGAGCTTTAAATTAACCATTTTTAAGGTGTATATATATATATACATATATAATATTTCTGTCCAAGCTTACAGAGTCCGATGACCCTTCAATATACCACGTAGGTCCGCCTCTGGCTGGAGGTGCTTATGTTTGCTCACGGGCCACTTTTTAGTCTTATTTTTATATAAAAAGAAGGTAACTATTGTCCTGCAGCAGTTTCACTTGTAGAATTTGAGGCTATATTTTCAATTATTACATGGGGAAACGAAAACGTGACATTTTGTCAATTTTACCTTCCAAAAGGACCTCTTGATTGAAAGGCCTATGGCTACTGCTACCATTGAAGCTGTTTAGAAATGTTTAGATTAATTAATTTTCTCTTCTACCTAATAATTCATGTAAAGTAATGGCTATGAAGTTCTAATATGTAGTTATGATTTTACCTATATTATTTTCTTTGTGTTGGATAAAACAATGTGCTACTTATTAATAAAGAATTATGTACATATAAAATTGTAACATTTTAGGACATTATTGTACTAGTTGCAGAAAAGTTAAAGTTCATAGACGAAGAAAATTAACTAAATTAATGCAATATTGATTATTTCACGTTCAGAAGCAAAATACAATTTCTCTGCCTTTATAAAGTAGGGATAGAATTACATATATGCTAACCTCTATAAATAAGAAAATAGAAGCATCAAACAACCACGGGACGGGGAGGAGGAGGGGGAGGGGGAGGGGGTGGTGGAGATGATGGTGTTGTAGAATAGGGGTCGTGGTTCCTCCCAATAGTCTCGAGGAGTTTGGACAACATAACTTTAATCACCCTCGTGTGTTGTTCTAATTCGACGAATTGAACTCTTATTTGTTGAAGTTCTCTCTTAATTTCCTCCACATCTTGATTTCTTGCTCTACCTGAATCACTGTACATGTTAAATTTAAGACATGCTTCGGAACTTTCATTCACAAGTACCCGTGACTTCTAAATCTTAGGTTGTTACATTCCGTGAATTTAATAATATTGACACCGTTATATATATTTGATATGGTATTTTGAGTGAAATAATTTTTGTAAAAAGTTTGAAAAATATGATTTTATATAGTTATTAATATTACTGTAGACAATAAATTTGGGTCGAGAAAATATNTTCTTGATCTTGAATACTTGAATTGTTCTTCGTTCTTGAGCTTGAACTTGATTGCTTGAAGCTTGAAACTTGTAGAGAAATTTGCGGCGTTTGATCTACGAGCTCTCTCTTGCTTCTTGTTATAACTTCTGGTCCCTTTTTTGAGTTACGAAGACCCCTATTTATAGTTGTGAAATGGAAGAGTTATGATAAGAATAAGCTCTTTCCGACCAATCAAATTGAAGTGTGACATGGCCGTATTTGATTGGCCAGAACATGTCATTTGCACATGTGGCGCGATTTCATTGGCCTTTTAATGTGACTTGGCATGCTTTGTCATTTTGACACA
>ML353325.1:0-98516 GCA_005239505.1 Nicotiana paniculata | reverse complement strand
TGATACGTCAATTCCCTGTGGGATCGACTTTGGGCATAATACCCCAGATTATATTTGCAGCGCTCGTTTAGTCTTCTACAAGACATAGTTGAGCGTGATCACACGGGCCAGGTGCGGAGAGATCCGGTTCATAACATTCTGGACAACTCTTTAAAGGAAGAGGTTTAAGGAAGAGTCGCCACCTAACGATTTTGTGGTGCGTTAGGGCACCTAGAGTAGATAACTCATGAACTAGTTTGCATTACCAGAGATTGGGTTAGGGCTTGAAGTTATCATAAGGGGAAGGTGTTAGGCACCTCTCAAGATCCACAACTGTGGGTCCCAGCCAAGAAGTTTTGTGAATTTGGACAGTAAACAAATAGCAAGTAAGGTTCATATAAGAGGGGATTTCAAAAAAGTAGGAAAATCTTTAAAGGTTTTGGGAAAACATTAGAGTAAAAACATTTGAAAAGAATTGTCCTAGGTTTTAATGTAATACGGATCACATCAATGCAATACCCGGTAATAACTCCTCGAAGAGGGGCTACACGTGGTATTAGCGCACCGGTCATCATATCTGTGTTCTACCCTTCCCACCCCGTAGAGGTTATTTAAAGAAGCGCGTGCTGGTCAGGAAGGCTTATTGCGTGCTATTACCGTCCCGTTCTCTAAGTCCCGGAGGTTTTTTAGGACTACTAAATTCTACAAGGTGAGTACTAGGTTGAACCCCTAGGTTTAAAGGATAAAATTCTAAGCGACATATAAAACAATTAGGACTACAAATATGGGAACACATAAGGGAAGATAAAAGGCTCACAGATTCCTCCACAGGTAAAGACATAAATATCACGTCTCAAACACAACCAAGGTCTCAAAGGCAGGATTTAAAACAGTTAGAAAAACAGTAGGTTTCAGAAGTTTGACAAAGGACTGATATAGCAGGGAATTTAAAAAAGGACAGAATAGTCTTTGAGAAAAGGAATTGATTGGAAATCCAGTAATTTAAAGACAGTAGCATGATTTAACAGTGATGGAGTTTTTAGTAAGAAAATGGATGAATAACTTTAGAAAACCAGTAATCATAAGTAAAGCGAGATTTTTAAATAAAGTAGAGTAATTTTCAACAGGAGTGACTTTCTTTGAAATAAGGCAAGAACCAGTAGTTTAAGGAGTTTTAGTAAAAGGAGAATGAGTGCACAATTTCAAGAACCAGTAATTTAAAAAATAGAGCAAGGGTTTAGGAAAAACATAATGATTTGCATGAACTTCATGAAAGGAGAATCGTTTTGAAAATCCATCAGTTGCAGGAGTAAAAGTAGTGAAAAACAACAAGGTTCAGAAGAGACTGATTAATTTTAAAAGACCCTTTTTAATACAGGCAAGACATAAAGCAGTTGATTTAAGTTTCAATGCGTATTAGGCCTAAGATTTTCCTAGGCGTACGTATATATACTGATTATGCACACATCGATTATAAGTCCTGAAGCATGATTTCTAGATGCAAATGCAGAAGCAGTATCATTACGACATATTTTATTATAGTTATTAGCTATGAACAGGATTTATAAAGTAAATAAGAGTATAGTAGAGATGCTGAAGTAAACAACCTAAACATGGTTTCTAGTGCATGGTATGCATGTCCTAAGCATGATACTATCGCGCACATAGGTAGAGTAAATCCTATGATCATGATTTCTACCCGTGACTATGTTAAACATGCATAGTCCCACCCTTTCATTATCCATCCCTAAATATTGATTTACAGATTATTACAGGCCAAGAATAATTATTACACAACTGAATAAAGGCAAATCAAGAAGCTATACTATAGAGAGCGTGACAGTAGGCCCAAGTACCAGATCCAACATGCCATATGCCAAGACCTCTTGTAACCCAGGTGTGTCAGAGTGCCTAAGGATCTCAGGGGATCCCAGGCAGTGCTCACACCTAAGTTCCCTAGCCAGGAATGAGTAGGTGCAGTGTAGAAGGCCAGCATTGTGTGTCAGAGTTCAATGGGTACTCAGAGGTCCCCAAGGCAGTGCTCACACGAAGGGGGCAGAACCTAGAATCTAAGAGTAGTGAGAAGTGCTTGGAGTTTTAAAAGAGAATTGGAGTTTGAAAAGAGTAATTTTAAAACAACAACGCTTTGAGAAATAACTTTAAAGATTAGTAGTAAAAGTGTTTTAAAAGAGAAGCAGTACAACTGCAAACAATAGTTCAAAGGACTCATGAAAGAGCAAACACAAATAGGGGTAAGGGGTTGGGGAGAAATAACTTGGATATCAGCAATAGAACAGAGTTACAGATTCTCATAGTTATCACATAGTTGTCACATATAGCATAGATTAATAGGATCAGGACGACATAATATTCAAGTAGCAGGAGAGGCAGGTTTACAGCATAGGATGAGAGCAAGTAACAACAATCAAGTCAAGGTAAGTAACATCAACCTATGAACACATAAGCATGCCGGAGTCTCAGAAGGAACTGGAGACATATCAGACTCAAGGGAAAGAAAAAATAGTAGGGGGGCAT
This sequence comes from Nicotiana paniculata, assembly GCA_005239505.1. Classification (NCBI taxonomy): domain Eukaryota; kingdom Viridiplantae; phylum Streptophyta; class Magnoliopsida; order Solanales; family Solanaceae; genus Nicotiana; species Nicotiana paniculata. Next base: position 96,002 of record ML353325.1, on the reverse strand, counting down.
GCTGATGACATAATTGCAGGGAATCACATGAAAAGCATGATACATATTTAGACTTAACAAAAGGGAAATACATGATGGGGGTAAGCTAATTACACGGTAGGCAGTAGAACCACAAGATAAAACACATAAGGAACAACAAGTAAGTAAACAAACACTGGAGAATATTTTATGTAGATGCTATAAAGCTAAATCAGAAAACATACCAGTCGAATGATAGAGAACAACAAAGTGTAAGAGATAGCACAACAGTAGCAGTATACATGACAAGGAGAGCAGCAGTAGAACAATAGTATGCAGAATGAGAGAGCAATAGTAGGACAGTAGTATGCAGGAGCACAAGAGCAATAAAGATTACTTAGTCTTGGCTTTCAGCTGACTGAGTAGTCGGAAATAGATGCAAAGAGAAAGAAGTGTATGAAAGCACAAAAAAGTTCAGAGCAATGTATGCGTGTGTCAGTGCTCTCAATATCAGTGTCTTTTTTATGCAAAAGAGAATGGAGTATTTATAATGCTGAAAACGAGTAGGGAAATAAGGTAAGAAGTACTAGCTTTAGCACAAGTATGGAAAGAATGTTCAATTAGTATCAATTAAGGAAATGACTCCTTTAATTAGGGAGTCAAGTTCAAATGGTACACACTCAGTTAAATAAGGAAAAGAATCAACCTGTGAACTGATTTTATTATAATAGGGGCAGTAAAATCACACAGCACATAATAAAAGCCAAATACAGAATGCTTTTAAACAAGGAAAATTTAAACTGCACATAAATAAGGTAGAACTCAATTAATTTTTGAAAATCTGTCACAGAATCACGGGTGAGACTTAAAGTCACAAAGAATCAATGCTGATTAAGGAAAACATTTTATAAATAAAGAAACAATTCAAAATTCGATGCATAATTATAGGAGATACACACAACAACATTGATTCAAAAGAATGTCACAGCTTTGGCATAGAATCAGTAAGTATTTAGGCAAATAATCAGACTTGATAATCAACAAAATAGCATAAAATTAGAGAACTCTAAGCAAGGAATCATAGAACAGTAGAGGATTAAACCCCTCTTAGTAACGAGAGTCATATGAATGACTTTACAGGAAAACAAGCACACATAATCAAAACAGGCTGAAAGAACTAGGGTTTTTAGCATAATAACTCAGACATCAATGAAATATAAAATAATCATTCAACATACGGTACAAATCACTAAAATTAGAAGTAAAACCCGTTTTTGAAAGGGGTTAAGAAACCCTAATTTAAATTTAAAAAAAATCGTTTAAAGATGGGGTTTTTCGTAGAAAAGCTTCATGACACTGTGGATGTAGAGTATATCTTAAAAGAAATTAAAATACAAAGAGGGGTTTCGTGGAACCCAGAGAAAGGAAAAACCTTAAAGATGGCACCAGTTTAGGCTAGAACCGGTTGTAGCTCACTACTCAGATGGCCGGGAAGGCCGGAAAGGTGGCATGGGACCATGGGAGGCAAGAGAATCGCTTCAAGCTCGCCTGAGGACCGCAAGGTTTCACTGGACCGGCGATGGTTAAGTTAACGACCATGAGGTGATGAAGAACCAAGGTTTCCGGTGAGAAACCAACCGGAGAAGACAGATAGGTTCCATCGGAGATGGAGAAGTTGAAGAGACTTCTTGAGAAAACCAGAGAATACATAGAGAGATGCAGAGATAGAGAGAGAGAGTGGGTCGTGAAAGAATGAGAGAGAGGGGGGGTGGGGTGGGGGTTGGTTAGAGTTAATTTAGGAAATTAAATTCTGGGCCGTTGATCTTTTTTGATCAACGACTTAGATAATTTGAGGGGTTAGGCCGGGTAGCATTTAGGATTTGGGCTGGGTAGTTGGGCTGGTTACATGGGTTGGCTATCGGGTAAATTGGGTTTAGAGATCAGGTTGAATGTGGCTAGAATTTAAATAAAGGTGGCTAGGTGTTAAATACCCGTAAAAAATAGATGATTAATTAATTAATAGCTAATAATTGTATACAAATGAAATTAAGCTTTAATAGGCGAAATTACAGTAATTAAATAATATAAAATGTAACGAATGCACAAATTTTGAATTAAAACAACACAAAGTATTCAATTGGGCTATAATTGTAAAATTGCTGTAATGGAAATTAAATGAGACCCAATTGGCTAATTTGTGAAATAATTGAATTCTAGTGGATAAAAAATGATTAAAAATAACATACTGAGCTGGAAAATATTTTGAAATTATTTATAACATAATTTATAGATAATTATTTAAATATGAAATATTAAATAAACATGAAGATAATTTAATAAAATATAGAGAAATAGGAAAAAATACTCCTTATTACAAAGAGTGATTTTGAAAGCATATATGCAAATTTTGAAAATAATTTGATGAAAAATTGGGTATCAACAGCTGCCCCTCTTTACCCGAGAAGGATGAAAGAGTTGCCGGGTAAGGATAGGATGGCCAATTTTGACCGAGTGGAAATTGTATGAGAGAATTAGGCTGCACCCTGGCTTCTGAACTGCCTACATATTCCTGGTTTTACAGGAATCAGGACGTATGTAGTTCCGAAATCATCGACGAAATATACCGGTGATGTTTCACAAGATCGGATGCAAGGTACGAGGTAAGGTAAAGTAGGAAGGTCTTGCGGGGTTGTATCAGAGAACTGGAGCGGTCCGCTCCTTCCTGGTTGGCCGTCCCAGCTGGATTACCTGCAAATAAATAACAAGCATATATCGTGCATAATATAAACATGGTGCAAGTTCCCGTTGGACTATGAATTCTGTCTTTGGACAATTGAGGATGATTGTCCTTAGAGCATGATGTCCTGGGCCATGAATCGCTTGGTGCGAGATTCGCAGACTATGAAATGACGTTCTCGGGCCATGAGGGTGGTGCCTCCAAACCATGGTGCCTTTGAATAATGATATGCAAGTTGAATAAAAGAGATCCTCAGGCCATGAAATGATGTTCTCGAGCCATAAAGATGGTGCCTCCGAACGATGACGCCTTTTGAGAAGTTGGCAATATTTCAGCCTATGAAGAATGCAATAGTATCATGCCAACAAGACAAAGTTTAGTCTTGCGATTTGCGAAAGAAAAGAGGGGCAGAGCTTAGCCCGAGAGAAGCATAAATAAGTATGTTACGAAAGGTGGTTGCTTTGAAGAGGTAGATAGGAGTTTTATGCAATGAAGTAAAATGCAGGGGAGGTAGCATAGAACCTCGGAAGGTAGAATGGTAGCCTTATGCAATGCAGGAAATAAAATGCAAGGGAGGTGGCGTAGAACCTCGTAAGGCAGAATGGTAGCCTTATGCAATGCAGGAAATAAAAATGCAGGGGAGGTAGTGTAGAACCTCGGAAGGCAGAATGGTAGCCTTATGCGATGCAGGAAATAAAAATGCAGGGGAGGTAGCATAGAACCTCGGAAGGCAGAATGGTAGCCTTATGCAGTGCAGGAAATAAAATGCAGGGGAGGTAGCATAGTACCTCGGAAGGTAGAATGGTAGCCTTATACAATGCAGGAAAATAGATGACAACATGAGTTCTTAGCTGATGATAAACTGCGGTGATACGATTGTGCTGAATAAGCATTGTTTGTGATGATAGTAGGCGTCGACATGTGCGACGAGTTTGAGAGCATGTCCTTAAGAAATATGCATCTTGCGAAGAAATGTGTTCTGGGATTTCGCCGTCTTTGTGCCTGCATCCAAAGAAAAAATTTGAGTTCTATAAAGGGGAAGGTTAGTTCGCATTTCCACTGGCTCGGCCGGCCTGTTTGCTTGACAACGCGGACTTTGTTGTTCATATTGCAGGGCAGCGTTGCTAAATAAACTGTCATTTTGAGAAATAAAATATGCATGGTTTTATATAAACATAACATATAATTTAAAGTAATAATAATTTTTGGATGAACCGACGACCACGACGCGATTCAAGGCATTGCAACCTCTCTTTCTATGGAACATTTAGGGTTCTCCTTAAAATTCTGCCCCAGCTTGGTGGGTGGATGCTTCTGGCTGTTGCTTGTGCGGTGCTCGGCTGCATTCGCTTTGGAATTTTGAGGTCCCTCCACAAAATTCTGCCCCAGTTTCCATTCGTGGGGGAAATGAAATTTATTAAAATGTGACCGAACCCGTAGGGCTGCCTACGTATCCCCTCTTAAAAGGGAATCAGGTCAGGCGTAGTTCAATTTACAATATTTGATAAAAGCATGAAAGTTACACATAGTAGTGCTTTACTGCATATGAGTTGATTGGCTTTGGCTAGACTTCTCCATCCATTTCTTCAAGTATGAGTGCTCCTCCTGTCAACACTCGGTGAACCATGTACGGGCCTTGCCAATTGGGAGAGAATTTCCCTTTTGCTTCGTCTTGGTGAGGAAAGATCTTATTTAACACCTCCTGCCCCAGTGTGAATCGTCTCAGCTTGACTTTCTTGTTGAAGGCTCTGGTCATTCTGTTCTGATATAGCTGACCATGACAAACTGCGTTCATTTTTTTTCCTTCTATGAGGGCCAATTGCTCATAACGGCTTCGTACCCACTCAGCATCGCTGAGTTCGGCTTCTTCTATGATTCTCAGGGATGGAATTTCGACCTCGGCAGGAATAACGACTTCTGTACCATAAACCAACATGTAAGGAGTTTCCCCAGTTGATGTGCGGACTGTAGTGCAGTATCCCAGTAAGGCGAATGATAGCTTCTCATGCCATTGCTTGTGCTTCTCTATCATCTTTCTTAATATCTTCTTGATATTCTTGTTAGCAGCCTCAACGACTCCATTCATCTGAGGTCTGTATGCTGTGGAATTCTTGTGTTTGACCTTGAAGGCTTGACACATGGCTCTCATCAGGTCACTGTTGAGGTTGGAACCATTGTCGGTAATGATTGACTCTGGAACTCTGAATCGACAAATTATGCCGTCGCGGACAAAGTCGGCCATGACTTTCTTAGTAACTTCTTTGTAAGAGGCTGCTTCAACCCATTTGGTAAGGTAATCAATGGCAAACCTGTGTCCGTTGGAGGCGGCAGGCTCGATTGGTCCGATAACATCCATGCCCCAGGCAGCGAACGACCATGGTGATCTTGTTGCATTAATCTCACTCGGAGGTACCTTTATCATATCCCATGTATCTGACAACGGTGGAACTTTCGGACATACTGGATGCAATCCATTTCCATGGTCATCCAGAAATAACCGACCCGAAGTATCTTCTTTTCTAGAACGAACCCGTTCATATGAGGACCGCATGTACCATCATGTATCTCTTCCAATAGTTTTGTTGATTCTTTTGCTTCGACACACCTTAGTAAACCCAAATCAGGAGTCCTCCTATACAGGATTCCTCCGTTGTGAAAGAAATTATTTGACAACCTTCGAAGTGTGCGTTTATGAGTAGCGTATGCAAGTTCTGGATAGTCTCCCTTTGCCAAGTATTCCTTGATATCATGAAACCAAGGCTTTCTGTCTGCTTCTTCTTCAACATGGGCGCAGTAGGCCTGCTGATTGTGGATCCCCACTGGGATGGGATCAATGAAATTCTTGTCTGGATGCTGGATCATAGATGACAAGGTAGCCAATACATCGGCAAACTCATTCTGGATTCTGGGGACGTGCCGAAATTCTATCTTCGTGAACCTCTTTCTCAAATCCTGTACACGATGTAGATATGGCAGTATCTTGGAATTCTTGGTCGCCCATTCTCCTTGTACTTGGTGTATCAATAGATCTGAATCACTAATCACTAGTAACTCCTGAATGTTTATGTCGATGGCCAAATTGAGCCCCAAGATGTAGGCCTCATATTCAGCCATGTTGTTGGTGCAGGGGAACCTGAGTTTGGCGGATACTAGATAGTGCTGACCGGTTTCTGATATTAAGATTGCCCCAATACCTACGCCTTTGAAGTTTGCGGCCCCATCAAAGAACATCCTCCAACAATTGTAGGATTCTGCAATGTCCTCTCCTACGAATGACACTTCTTCATCAGGAAAATACATTTTTAATGGTTCGTATTCCCCGTCCACATGATTTTCAGCGAGATGATCTGCTAATGCTTGTCCCTTGACCACCTTCTGAGTCACGTAAATAATGTTGAACTCACTTAACAGGATTTGCGTTTTGGCTAGTTTGCCAGTGGGCATGGGCTTCTAAAAGATTTATTTCAACGGATTGATCCTTGATATGAGATACGTTGTATATGCACAAAAATAGTACCTCAATGTTTGTGCGACCCAAGTCAGAGCACAACAAGTGCGTTCCAATAAAGAGTACCGGGCTTCATATGGAGTGAATTTCTTGCTAAGATAGTAAATGGCCTGCTCTTTCCTTCGTGTTTCGTCATGTTTCCCAAGAAAGCAACCGAAAGCTCCATCTAACACAGCAAGGTAAAGTAACAGAGGTCTACCTGGCTCAGGTGGTACTAGGACTGGTGGTGATGAGAGGTACTCCTTGATTCTATCGAAGGCCTTTTGACAATCATCGGTCCATTTGGTTGCAGCATCCTTTTTCAGCATCTTGATAATTGGTTCACAAATGACGGTAGACTGGGTTATACCGGCTGATGTAATTGAGACTCCCCAGGAAACTCATAACATCCTTCTTGTTCTTTGGCGACGGCAATTCTTGGATGGCTTTGACCTTTGATGTATCCAGTTCTATTCCTCGCCGACTGACAATGAACCCTAGTAACTTTCCAGCAGGAACCCCGAATGCACACTTTGCAGGGTTAAGTTTCAAATTGTACTTCCTTAACCTGTGAAGAACTTCCTCAGATCTTCCATATGGTCAGTGGCTTTCCTTGATTTGATGATGACGTCGTCCACATATACCTCGATCTCTTTGTGAATCATATCATGGAATATAGTAGTCATGGCCCTCATGTAGGTGGCCCATGCATTCTTCAGACCGAATGGCATAATCTTGTAATAATACACTCCCCACGGCGTAACAAATGCCGTTTTCTCAGCATCTTCCTCATCCATCAAGATCTGATGGTAGCCAGCAAAACAATCTACAAAGGACTGCAACTCGTTCTTTGCGCAGTTGTCAATTAGGATGTGTATATTTGGCAAAGGGAAGTCGTCCTTCGGACTGGCTCGGTTGAGATCCCGGTAGTCGATGCAGACTCTAACCTTCCCATCTTTCTTTGGCACAAGCACGATGTTGGCTAGCCATGTCGGGTATTCAACCACCCGGAGAACCCTGGCGTTGATCTGCTTGGTGACCTCTTCTTTGATTTTCAAGCTCATGTCTGGTTTGAACTTCCCGAGTTCTTGCTTCACTGGTGGGCATGTCGGATCGGTTGGAGACTTGAGGGCCATAATAGATGTACTGAGGCCAGTCATTTCATCATACGACCAAGCGAATATGTCCTCATATTCTCTTAAACTCTGTATATTCCTCATTTTCTAATGGCGACAGATGAACGCTGATGCATGTTTCTTTGACGTTCTCTGCGTTTCCCAGGTTGACAACCTCAGTCTCGTCCAAGTTAGACTTAGGTCTATTCTGAAAGTTCTCAACCTCTTTCACAATATCATCAAGTATATCATCCTCGTCTGAATCATAAATCCATTTGTTGCATTGCCTCGTTGCATGTCACATTCATCGGTTCATCAAGATAAGTAATAGTAATGCTGTGCAAATAAAGTAATGGGGAGGAAAATAGTAGCAAGTAAATATACGATTTATAGAGAAACTGCAAATGCTTTGATAAATTGAATAATCATTTGAACATAGGAGCTCTTTCTTGCAGAAATTAAAAATGTGAAAAGGAAGAATTTTTTTCTTTTAAATAAATAAGCTGTAAATAAATGCTTGTTTTGTTAGCGTTGCTACCCCGAGGCTCGACGGGCTTTGGTCGTCCTAATAGACCAATTCTTGAGATATGATCCTATGTCATGACCTGTATGGAAGGGCCTTCCTCCCCTCCCTCTTCAACAATGACACATCAGTCCATATCCTCATTGTCCAAAAATAAATCCCTCATTGCCGCTAACGCTTCTTCTTCATCCGTACCGTGGATAATATCAGCTTGCTGGAAAGTTTGTTCTAAGTGAGGTATTGACTGCTCCAATGAGTAGTAGGGATTTTTCCATGGTGGAGACCAGTTCTTGAATTCCTTCCAAATGTACTCATACCCTAGCCCGAAAGAGGTACCGTGCTTCTTGAGTGTTATTGGCTTCTTTATTCCCTGGAGATTTTTATCGAGCCCTTTGCCTAGCTCGTATCCTTTCCAATTCAAGATGCTCTCGATCTTACTGTCCCACCATTTATCCTTATCAATGGCATTAACTCGTTCAATGTTGTGGTAGATTTCTCCACCCAGCTTCCTTCTCCCCTCAGTGACCAGAAAATTCTGGCGACTGTAGATATGGTTGCCACCGTCACCATGAATAACTACCTCTTGATGATTCCATTCAAACTTCAAACGCTTGATCTAAGGTTGATTCCACAGCCCCAATGACGTGTATCCAAGGTCGCCCTAACAATAAGTTGTAGGATGTGGGCACGTCTATCACCTGGAAGTCTACATCAAACAAGGTTGGTCCCATCTATAAGCACAAGGTGATTTTTCCCATAGTGGACCTCTGTGAACCATGGAAGGCCTTTACATTGATCTCTCCTTCTTTTATATCATGCAGAATTTTGCCCAATTTCTTGAGTGTGATTAGCGGACAAATGTTGAGGCTGGAACACCCATCAATTAAGATCCTTGTAATGAAGTGGTCCTCACTGATATGCAGTGCTTTATTATACCCTAACCCTTCGGGCGGCAACTCGTCTTCGTGGAAAGTAATCCTGTGGCTTTCCAGAACCTGGCCCACCATGTTTGCTATCTCTCCGCTAGTGATATTGTCTGGTACGTATACCTCACTCAGCACTCTCAGCAAGGCGCTCCTATGCATCTCAAAATTCTGTTATAGAGAGAAGATAGATATTTGAGCTGGTGTCTTGTTCAACTGGTCGAGGATTGAGTACTCTTTAGCTTGGATCTATCTCCAATGATTGTCTGAACCTGTCTCAATGGTGGGAAGACAGTTAGTGTCCTGCTTGCTGGACTCAGCCAAATGTTCAGGGGTATAAACTCTGCCAGTTCTGGTCATACCCTGTGCAACAATGGCTTCCTCAGACCTGCTCTTACCCTTTCTCCTGACTTCAGCTGTGTAGTCCCATGGGATGGCATTTAAGTAAAATGGTGGCGTTGTTGACATTGCCACTGGAATAGGTGTGGTCATACTCATTCCCGCCGGAGTATATGTTATAGGCGGCCGGACTGCTACTTCGAGTGGGCGTACAAACTCAACTTCGATCAGCACTGGGGCCTTTTCCTTTGCGGGCGGTCTCGATTCAAACACGAGTGGCATGGACATGTCTACCTCAGCATTCTCAAACGGCTGCATCTGAATCACAATTGGGTTGAGAGAAATTGTGGGCTTCTTCGGATCACCCTCTGCAATGAGCCCAATTGATCCCTCAGGATCCTAGTCATCATCTATTTCAATCATATGGACACCACCTTTATAGTCCGACATCGGATTATTGCGAACATTAGGAGCAGGGTCCTTCGCTACAATGATCTTGTTGTCTATAAGGGTTTGTATCCTTTTTTTCAAGGAACGACATTCCTCGATGGTATGTCCCTTCATGCCGGAGTGGTAGGCACATGATTTGTTTGGGTTGACCCGCTGAGAAAGGTTTTCAGAGGTGGCAGCAGGAATGTGTGTGACGTAGCCGGCGGCTTTGAGTCTTTCATATAGTTGATCAATGGGCTCGGCTATGGCATTATACTATTTTGGAGGGCGACGGTCGAAGTTAGGGCGAGGTCTTGGGAAGTTTTGGCGAGTAGGTAGTGATTGGTAGTGAGAAGGTTGGGAATTGTAGGCATTGTAAATGGGGGCTGGTTGGGAGTATCTGGGCGAGGTAGGCTGATATGTGGGTGGTAGAGCTTGATATGCGGGTGAGGGTGCTTAGTATTGAGGTGAAGGTGTTTGTGTAACTTGGAGATAGTTGGTATGTGAATGCGGGTGTTGGATATACTTGGTATTTGGGCGGGACTTGGCTTGTTGTGCAACCATCACGGCTCCCACATCCTTCTTTCTGGACACACCACCAGACTGTAGAGCTTTATTAGTAGCTTGTAAAGCTTCAAAGTTGGTAACCATGCCGCTTTTGATGCCTTCTTCGATTCGCTCTCCCAACTTGATGATGTTAGAGAACTTGTGACCTTCGGCCATCATCAGCCGTTCATAATACTGAGGATCTTGAGCTCGTACAAAGAACTTCTTCATTTTTTCCTCTTGTAAGGCTGGCCTAACCTTGGCAGCTTCTGACCTCCAACGAGTAGCATACTCGCGAAAGGTTTCCGTTGGCTTCTTCTTCAAATTCTGGATGTAGAATATATCCGGTGCATTCTCCGTGTTGAACCTGAATTGATCCATGAAGTCTATTGCCATGCTCACCCATTTAGTCCATTTCTTTGGATCTTGGCCGATGTACCAGGACAGTGCATCTCCTTTCAAACTCCTCATGAAGAGTTTCATGCGGATTCTTTCATCTTTTCCCATGCCAACCAATTTGTTGCAGTAAGTTCTCAAATGGACTCTTGGATCACTACTACCATCGAACATCTCGAACTTAGGAGGTTTGTACCCCTCGGGCAGTTCGACATCAGGCTGTATGCAAAGATCTTCATAGTTCAGCCCCTCAATCCCTCTAACTCCTTGGATGGCCTTAACTCGATTGGTCAACTTATTGAGTTCCTCAGCCAAATTCTTGATGAGCTTATCCTCCTCATCAGACTCAGGGGTATGTGGTGTGGAATGAGCCACGGTTTCCACATAAATGGGATTATTGTATGCCTGGAAGTGGTCTTTTGTCTGCACCTCGAGAGGTGGAGTGTTATGGTGACATGCATTGCATTGTGCTGGCGGGACTTGGTCTTTGGGGTGATTCGGTTGTTTAGGGGTGTTTTGTGGTAAAGTGGGGTTTGGAGCATTTGGGAAGTGGGCATCCGGAACATTGAGGGAAAGTGATAGGTGAGCCAAATTCTTGACTTGGTCAAGTTCATCTTGGAACTTCAGCAGCTTCTTCTCCAGTGGAGATATACCCTATTGCAGAACTTGAATACCCCGACCATCAGCGATATCAACCCGTTCATCCCTGTTGTCTTTTCTGACACCGCTTGCCTCTGCCATGTTAGTTTTACCCTTGCCTTTTCCTTTGGGAGGAGTAGAAGGAGGAGTAGAAGGAGGGCCCTTTGATCTTGTGCGATAGGCGGATGATGCCAGAATGCACGAACCAACCTTTGGGGAAGGGAATAATAAAAAAAAATGAAAAAGTAATGAAGTTAGCGAGGATCGTAAGAGAAATATTGCAGTAAGGCAGAAATGTAAAGCGTGTCCTAAGTTAGGGACCTCTTTGTGGCCGAGGTAGGCCTAGTGACAAATTGATTTGGAGAATTTATGATGCTAAATGCCTCATTTTATTGATAATAAAATAGACAAATCCAACACGACTCTAAGAATGCAAAAAATATAAAATGTCACTAAATGGCCAGGGGCCTTATTACATCAGAAGGCAAAGTAAAGACAATCCTAACTACTTGGTCCCAGAAGGACCTTCCCTAGACTCGGCAACTCTGCTCGCTTTGATCAGCGTCCCCATCTCGCGGAGTCCCAGCAGCAAGTAGGTCCTTGCTAGAATTCCTCCTTGGGCTCCCTTGGTCTTCTGACAGGTCTCGATCCTCCTAATGAACTTCTCCTCTAAGTCGACTATGCCTCGCTCCAAGTGTGATAGCCTCTGGGTGGAGGAGAAGGCCATGTCTTTCCATTCCTCTATCAGCTTCTTGTTGGCCTCGTGTATTTTGTGATGATCTTCTTCACAATCATGGAGCTTCTTGCGCAACTGGTTGAGTCTAGTCGTTGCCTCGGCCCTCTCATCTATGACCCTGTGGCCTTGAGCAAACCCTGGCTCGATACTTCCACCCCAGTTCTCTTCCAACCATCCCAAATAATAAGGAGAGTAACCAGCATGATACTTGTCAGGTTCAATAGTGTCCTTTTCTAACTGGATCTTGCAGTGCCACAAATGCTGAGCTTGGAACTTATGAGGGGTGCCGTCGTTTTGGAAATCTGCCTTGAGATGACTCATCTTCTTGACCCTTGGTACCACTTTCTTCCTTCCTGCCTGCCTCATGACTCAGATCGGGACGTAAGGATACGTCCCTCTTAGACCAATCAATAACAGAAATGGGGTGTCTCGGGTTCGGATGATGAACTCGTCGGTTGGGAACCACTCAAACATCCACTGAATCTGATCCTCGGTCAAGTTCTCTAGCAACTCGGCCCATCCATTGGTGTTTTTCGGCTGAGCAAACATGTCGGGGATATAGTTCATGCGCTTTGGATGATGGAAAGCAATATGATCATCCCAAACCCTCCTATGTATGTCCTGACAGTAGTCGCCCTTTTGCAAATGCTCAGTGAGCCACAGTTGGAGTAACAGATTGCAACCCTAAAAATGTTTTGCCCCTCGTTGACACTTTTCCAAGGCTCGGTACATGTCAGCAATGATCATTGGCATGATACTGAAGTCCTGCTTGTCAACCCCTTCCATCCAGGTCTTGGTAACCATAGCCAATCTGGTGTGGATTCTTTCTTTCTTTGTTGGGAACACCATCGGACCCAAGAAGCATACTATAAAGACGAATATGCGGCGGTGAATGTGCCCCAGAGAAGTAAGGGCGATATCTTCCTGATAAGTGCGGTAAGACTGGCTACGACCATACCTCTCGTACAGATAGTCAAAGGGGATGTACGAGTCTTCCAATCAGACCAATTCTGGATTATTCTTTAGCCCCATCATCTTGAGAAAACCTCGGCCTTTACAGTTTTCGGGCATCAAACCCTGGAGACTCCCAAGCTAAACCGGCTAACCCTCCTATTTTCTCTAACAATGGTGTCATTTTATTGTTTCCAAAGCGAAAGACTGACCGCTCGTAGTCCCAGAATAGGGTAGCGACTTCTATCATCATGTTGTTAGGCTGAATGTCCAGAAGAGAGGGTAGGTTGCCCAAGTGTTTTCTGACGACTATTTTGTGAATGGAGTGAAGATCCTCCCACCAGTTTAGTAATTTGGGGTGGATATTGGTGACCATGTCGAATTTGGGGACCTCGTGACTCATTTATGCAAAACAAACAAGTTAGACCCTTACCCCCACCGGACTCGACTATTTAACATCAATAATTAGCATGAGCATTTAATTCTCCAAATAAATGCACAGAACGTGAAGGCGTCCGTTTGGGTTCCAGGGAAACCCAATGGACTTTGGACAAGGCTATCGTAAAGGCTGTTGTGCGGACGACACGTTAACCTGGCTAGGTTTGACCATGATGCATGCGACATACAATAGAGTAAGGTTTTTATAGGGTTTTAGACCGGTACCCTTGAGCGGACAACTCAAGGGGGAAGGCACGAAACTGTCGACTGCACCGCTGATCGACTAGTTTTACCGCAAATACGTCTTTCCTAATTTAGGGGTAGTGATATTGGAATAGCGCAACAACTCATTTTAAGCATTGCTATAGGATTTTGTTTGTCATGAGTGGAATATGAATGCGAAGCATGATATGCAATAAATAACATTTAAAAAAGTAGGCATGTATTTTCACATTGGAAAGCGGTAAAGAAAGGAAATACGACAGTTATAATTGAAAGCAGTTACAAAGAAGACATGAAGAGGCGTCAGTTATGTTCAGGCGAAATAAATACTTGCGAAATTAAACGGTTAACAACATATAACGGGAATAGGAAAGGGCATAAACATTTAAACAGAAATTGAAAGGTCCAAATTCACAAGACAACCTGTAATGGTGCAAGCCTAGGGAACATCCCCAACAGAGTCGCCATAATGTCGCGCCCCCCTTTTTCCTCGCACAGGTCAAGTACGGAGAGATCGGGTTCATGACATTCTGGACAACCCCTTAAAGGAAGAGGTTTAAGGAAGAGTCGCTACCTAACGATTTTGTGGTGCGTTAGGGCACCTAGAGTAGATAACTCATGAACTAGTTTGCATTAATAGAGATTGGGTAAAGGCTTGAAGTTATCCTAAGGGAAAGGTGTTAGGCACCCCTCAAGATCCACAAATGTGGGTCCCAGCCAAGAAGTTTGCATTAATAGAGATTGGGTAAAGGCTTGAAGTTATCCTAAGGGAAAGGTGTTAGGCACCCCTCAAGATCCACAAATGTGGGTCCCAGCCAAGAAGTTTTGTGAATTTGGACAGTAAACAAATAGCAAGTAAGGTTCATATAAGAGGGGATTTCAAACAAGTAGGAAAATCTTTAAAGGTTTTGGGAAAACATTAGAGTAAAAACATTTGAAAAGAATTTTCCTAGGGTTTAAGGTAATACGGATCACATCAATGCAATACCCGGTAATTACTCCTCGAAGAGGGGCTACACGTGGTATTAGCGCACTGGTCATCATATCCGTATTCTACCCTTCCCACCCTGTAGAGGTTATTTAAAGAAGCGCGTGCTGGTCACGAAGGCTTATTGCGTGCTATTACCGTTCCCGTTCTATAAGTCCCGGAGGGTGTTTAGGACTACTAAATCCTACAAGGTGAGTACTAGGTTGAACCCCTAGGTTTAAAGGATAAAATTTTAAGCGACATATAAAACAATTAGGACTAAAAATATAGGAACACATAAGGGCAGATAAAAGGCTCACAGATTCCTCCATAGGTAAACACATAAATAGCACGTCTCAAACACAATCAAGGTCTCAAAGGCAGGATTTAAAACAATTAGAAAAACAGTAGGTTTCAGAAGTTTGACAAGGACTGATAAAGTAGGGAATTTGAAAAAGGACAGAATAGTCTTTGAGAAAAGGAATTGATTGGAAATCCAGTAAATTAAAGACAGTAGCAGGATTTAACAGTGATGAAGTTTTTAGTAAGAAAATGGATGAATAACTTTAGAAAACCAGTAATCAGAAGTAAAGCGAGATTTTTAAATAAAACAGAGTAATTTTCAACAGGAGTGACTTTCTTTGAAATAAGGCAAGAACCAGTAATTTAAAGGAGTTTTACTAAAAGGAGAATGAGTGCACAATTTCAAGAATCAGTAATTTAAAAAACAGAGCAAGGGTTTAGGAAAAATAGAATGATTTGCATGAACTTCAGGAAAAGAGAATCGTTTTGAAAATCCATCAGTTGCAGGAGTAAAAGTAGTGACAAACATCAAGGTTCAGAAAAGACTGATTAATTTTAAAAGACCGTTTTTAATACATGCAAGACATAAAGCAGTCGATTTTAGTTTCAATGTGTATTAGGCCTAAGGTTTGCCTAGGCGTCCGTATATAAACTGATTATGCACACATTGATTATGAGTCCTAAAGCATGATTTCTAGATGCAAATGCAGAAGCAGTATCATTACGACATATTTTATTATAGTTATTAGCTATGAACATGATTTCTAAAGTAAATAAGAGTATAGTAGAGATGCTGAAGTAAACAACCTAAACATGGTTGCTAATGCATGGTATGCATGTCCTAAGCATGATACTATCGCACACATAGGTAGAGTAAATCCTATGATCATGATTTCTACCCGTAACTATATTAAACATGCATAGTCCCACCGTTTCACTATCCAACCCCAAATATTGATTATTACAGGCCAAGAATAATGAATTACACAACTGAATAAAGGAAAATCAAGAAGCTATACTATAGAGAGCCTGACAGTAGGCCCAAGTACCAGATCCAACATGCCATATGCCAAGACCTCTTGTAGCCTAGGTGTGTCAGAGTTCCTAAGGACCTCAGGGGATCCCAGGCAGTGCTCACACATGTGCAGTGTAGAAGGCCAGCCTTGTATGTCAGCGTTCAATGGGTACTTAGAGGTCCCCAAGGCAGTGCTCACACGAAGGGGGCAGAACCTAGAATCTAAGAGTAGCGGGAAGTGCTTTGAGTTTTAAAAGAGAATTGGAGTTTGAAAAGAGTAATTTTAAAACAACAACGCTTTGAGGAATAACTTTTAAGAACAGTAGTAAAGGAGTTTTAATAGATAAGCAGTACAACTGCAAACAATAGGCAAAAGGACTCATGAAAGAGCAAACACAAACATGGGTAAGGGGTTGGGGACAAATAACTTAGATATCAGCAATAGAACAGAGTTACAGATTCTCATAGTTATCACATAGTTGTCACATAATAGCATAGATTAATAGGATCAGGACGTCATAATATTCAAGTAGCAGGAGAGGCAAGTTTACAGCATAAGATGAGAGCAAGCAACAACAATCAAGTCAAGGTAAGAAACATCAACCTATGAACACATAAGCATGTCAGAGTTTCAGAATGAACTGGAGACATATCAGACTCAAGGGAAAGAAAAAATAGTAGGGGGCATGCTGATGACATAATTGCAGGGAATCACATGAAAAGTAGGATACATATTCAGACTTAACTAAAGGGGAAGACATGTTGGGGGTAAGATAATTACACGGTAGGTAGTAGAACCACAGGACAAAACACATAAGGAACAACAAGTAAGTATACAGGACAAAGAGAGCAGCAGTAGAACAATAGTATGTAGAATGAGAGAGCAAACAGTAGGACAGTAGTATGCAAGAGCACAAGAGCTATAGAGGTTACTCAGTCTTGGCTTTCAGCCGACTAAGTAGTCGGAAATAGATACAAAGAGCAAGAAGTGTATGAAAGCACAGAAAAGTTTAGAGCAATGTATGTGTGTGTAGTGTCTTTTTTATGCAAAAGAGAATGGAGTATTTATAATGCTGAAAATGAGTAGGGAAATAAGGAAAGGAGTACTAGCTTTAGCACAAGTATGGAAAGAATGTTCAATTAGTATCAATTAAGGAAATGACTCCTTTAATTAGGGAGTCAAGTTCAAACAGTACTCACTCAGTTAAATAAGGAAAAAAATCAACCTGTGAACTTATTTTATTATAACAGGGGCAGTAAAATCACATAGCACATAATAAAAGCCAAATACAGAATGCTTTTAAACAAGGAAAATTTAAACTGCACATAAATAAGGTAGAACTCAATTTAGTTTTTGAAAATCAGTTACAGAATCACGGGTGAGACTGAAAGTTACAAAGAATCAATGCTTATTAAGGAAAACATTTTATAAATAAGGAAACAACTCAAAATTCGATGCATAATTATAGGAGATACACACAACAACATTGATTCAAAAGAATGTCACAGCTTTGGCATAGAATCAGTGAAGTATTTAGGTTAAATAATCAGACTTGATAATCAACAAAATAGCATAAAATTAGAGAACTCTAAGCAAGGAATCATAGAACAGTAGAGGATTAAACCCTTCTTAGTAACGAGAGTCATATGAATGGCTTTACAGGAAAACAAGCACACATAATCAAAACGGGCTAAAAGAACTAGGGTTTTTAGCATAATAACTCAGACAACAATGAAACATAAAAGAATAATTCAACATACAGTAGAAATCACTAAAATTAGAAGTAAAACCCATTTTTTAAAGGGGTTAAGAAACCCTAATTTTAAAATTTTTAAAAAATCGTTTAAAGATGGGGTTTTTCGTAGAAAAGCTTCATGACACTGTGGATCTAGAGTAGATCTTAAAAGAAATTAAAACACAAAGGGTTAGGGTTTCTTGGAACCCAGAGAAAGGAAAAACCTTAGAGATGGCACCGGTTTAGGCTAGAACCGGTTATAGATCACTACTCAAACGGCCGGGAAGGCCGGAAAGGTGGAATGGGACCATGGGAGGCAAGAGAACCGCTCCGAGCTCACCTGAGGACCCCAGGGTTTCACTGGACCAACGATGGGTAAGCAAACGACCATGAGGTGATGAAGAACCAAGGTTTCCGGTGAGAAATCAACCGGAGAAGACATATAGGTTCCATCGGAGAGGGAGAAGTCGAAGAGACTTCTAGAGAAAACCAGAGAATACAGAGAGAGATGCNGGGGGGGGGGGGGGGTTGGTTAGAGCTAATTTAGGAAATTAAATTCTGGGCCGTTGATCTATTTTGTTCAATGACTCAGATAATTCGAGGGGTTGGGCCGGGTAGAGTTCAGGATTTGAGCTGGGTAGTTGACTGGTTACATGGGTTGGGTATTGGGTAACTTGGGTTTAGAGATCAAGTTGAATGTGTCTAGAATGTAAATAAAGGTAATAAAGGTGGCTAGGTGTTAAATAACTGTAAAAAATAGATGATTAATTAATTAAAATAGCTAATAATTGTATAAAAATGAAATTAAGCATAAATAGGTGAAATTACAGTAATTAAATAATATAAAATGTAAAGAATGCATAAATTTCGAATTAAAACAACACAAAGTATTCAATTGGGGTATAATTGTAAAATTGCTGTAATGGAAATTAAATGAGACACAATTGGCTAATTTTTGAAATAATTGAATTCTAGTGGATAAAAAACGATTAAAAATAACACACTGAGCTGGGAAATATTTTGAAATTATTTATAACATAATTTATAGATAATTATTTAAATATGAAATATTAAATATACATGAAGATAATTTAATAAAAATATAGAGAAATAGGAAAAAAAATACTCCTTATTACAAAGAGTGATTTTGAAAGCATATATGTAAATTTTGAAAATAATTTGAGGAAAAATTGGGTATCAACACTTGCATGTATCTCACCTCTAAACAAATCACATTACACATATATTTAGGGTTCATATGCTCAGCTCCAAGTTTAGAAATGTTACTTACCTGGAACAACCCGAATTCGATGTCGAGCAAGCTAACACAATACTCCGTAAATTTCATTCCGCGCGTATCAACCTCCGAACGCATTCCTATCTCCTTGATTCCAAGTCCAACGATTTGAAACTAGTCAAACAACGTGAAAGTTAATCAAAATGTACTCCAATACTTACAATTTATTAAAATTTCTAAATCCGCTCGAAACGTCAATCAAAAGTCAACGGTGGGGCCCACATCTCGGAATCCGATAAAAATTATAAACTCTAAACCCCCATTGAATCACGAGTCCAACCATATCAAAATTATTCAAATTCGATCACAACTTGGCCGTCAAATCTTCAATTAAATTCTATAAATTTTTCTACCATTCTCAACCCAAAACACTAATTTGTTGATAAAAACAACAGTAGATCCGTGTAATTTAACCAAAATCAAGTTAGAATCACTTACCCCAATCTATATGGTGAAAATCGCCTAAAAAATCTCTTCAATTCGAGCTCCGTAGCTCCAAATGTGTTAAAAATGTCCGAAATCCCTGTTTATAGAATCTGTACAGGCAAGTCGCATTTGACACGTGCGACTTGCCTCAGCCCCAAAAAATAACAATATTTCCCTAGACGAAAATAGGCATAACTCCCTCATACGATGTCCGAATTCAACGATTCTTTTTGCTATGGCTCTGTAGTTTCAGTACGGATCTAATGCTTATATCAAAACTGAATTTGGAGCTCATCTACGTAATGTGGTACCATTTATTCTTGAAGAAACGACGTCGAAATATTCTAGAAATATCTAAATTGAATTTCGGGTATACGCCAAGTAAAAAATCACCATCCGGACCTAACGGAATAATCAAAACTCCAATCCAAGGTCGAATACTAAAAATTCAAATTTGGTTAACTTTTTCAACTTAAGGCTTCCAACATGGAATTTATTTTTCCGAACATGTTCTGAAACACCTGAAAACAAAACCGACGATTCATACACGTCATAATACATCATATAAAGATATTCAAGACTTCATATAGTTGAAAGGGGCATAATGTCACGACCCAAATTCCCAACCTTAGGGATCGTGGTGTCGCCTAACACCACACTTGCTAGGCAAGCCGATGTTAGGATTCGATTAACTACTTCCCATTATTTATCCATTTAGATATAATAAAATAATCTACAATAAACTGAGTCTATTGGCTTTTAATGAATGATTCCCAATATAATAAAGAGAAATAAACAATTAATTAATTAAACCGAGCCACAAAATTATCATATAAATGAATCTAGAACTACCCGAGTCTGGTGTCACAATTCACGAACTACTAAAGAATACTACAAATAATGGCTGAAAGAAATAGTGTAACTGTTCCGAATGATATAAAACAGTGTATGTAAAAATATGAGAAGACTCTCGGAATCTGTGAACGCCGGCAAATGTACCTTGTGTCTTCAAATGAATCGGGTGGTCGTCCTGAAATCCTCTACTGCAGACTAGCACCTGGATCTGTGCAAAAGAGCACAGAGTGTAGTATACGTACAACCGACCCCATGTACTGATTAAATACCGAGCCTAACCTCGGCGAAGTAGTGACGAGGCTAAGTCGGGCTTCAACAATATAATCGATAACAATAATAAATAATAAAGCCAACAGGAAGTCTAAACAAATAAATAAATAAGTGCTGCAACAAAATAAATCAACTCAGCTATAACCGATTCTCAAATAACTCTTCAAAATTCCAAACTTTAACTTTGAACNGTCCTCCCTTATCGCTCCTTGTTGCGGCGTGCAACCCGCTCTCACCTGTCCTCCGTTATTGGTCCTCCCTAAAATATCACCCTTATTACTCCTGTTGCGGCGTGCAACCCGATCCCACCTGTCCACCCTTATCACTCATTGTTGCGGCATGCAACCCGCTCCCACCAGAAATATCATATCAATTTATTTAAGATTTCACAAATTCAGGCCAAGCCTTTCACAATACTTTTTTCGCAACAATTATAAATAATAAACTGCATTATTCTCATAACTTCATCAATAACCTCTCAATCATGAAACCAACAGGAATATCAAATATAAATACCTTTAATTCATACAAACAATACCAAACCTCTCAACCATGTTTATATCACCAGGAAACCAACTCAAACAACCAATACTCTTTCCAAATAGTCACAATAATAACTAACAACAATTCATCCAGGTCAAATAGTCATAGAAACAATAATGAACCTATAACAGTTAAGACAATGATCAAATAAGTGGGGAAAGGGAAAGGGTCATGTTTAACAGACAATTTGGGTGGTGCATAGATACTCGTCACCACACCTATACACCACGCCCATGCATTTCACATAGCAAACAAGTGGGGAGTCCTATTCCCTCAAGCCAAAGTTAGACCAAACACTTACCTCAATTCCGCAGGCAACTCACTGCTCAATTATTGCTTTTCCTTTTGAATTCACCTCTAAATTGCTCGAATCTAATCAAAATTAACTTAATAACATTAACTAATGCTAAATAAAGTAACTTCATTGAAAAATATAATTTTTCCTAAGTTTTCTAAGAAAAAGTCAAAACCCGACCCCGGGCCCGCTTGATCTAAACTCGGGGTTCGGACCAAATTACGTTTACCCATACACCCACGAACCCAAATATGCTATTAGTTTTGAAATCCGACCTTAATTTTATATAAAAATTCAACTTTTACAAAACTCCCTAATTCTACCCAAAACCTAGATTTTTACCATGAAAGTTCTTTTTTTTTTTGCTTTAAAAGTGATACAAAATAGTAAGGAATTGAAAGAACAAGGTTTGAAATCTATTATATGAATTAGGGATGAAGATTGGTGAATAAGAATCATTTTTAGGGATGGAACTTCGAAAAATTGGGGAAGAAAGTGTTCTGCCCGATTTTAGTCTGATATTTATAATAACTGGACAGGAGAACTGTGCGATCGCAGATAAAGAGGTGCGATCGCACAGGGTAAGGGACAATTGAGTTGTGCGATCGCAGGAGAGATTGTGCAATCGCACAGGGTAGGGGGCAGGGGCAGTGCGATCGCGGGAGGGTCTCTGCAATCGCACAGTACAAATATTTTGGGCCCCCCTGAGCTTGCACTGTGCGATCGCGGATAAGGCCTTCCGATCGCACAGGGTTCCAAACAGGCCTTAAATTTACTCTGTGCTATCGCGGACTTTCCTATGCGATCGCACAGAGCAATTACCTGGGCACCAGTAAACTTAAAACCAGCAACTACTTCAAGTGCAAAAACATCCCATGGCTTATCCAATACTCACCTGAACCCTCAGGACTCCAAACAAATCATGCACGTAAGTCTAAAAATATCATACGGACTTGCTCGTGCGATAAAATCATGCAAATAACATGTAAACTATAAAATCATGAAAATAACATGTAAACCTATGAATTAAACCTCAAAACTCATCATTTTCAACAAAACTCTTAAAGTTCATAATTTCTCAACCGGATGTCTGAATCACATCAAACGAACTCCGTTTTTCACCGAATTTCACAGTTAACCTTTAAATATCATAACCAAGCTGTACCAGGCTCTGGAACCAAAATACGGATGTGATAAGAATGATTTTTAACATTTTTTCTTTTCTTTAATTCATGAACATTTCAGCAAAACAATTTCTTTCAAAAATTAATTTCTAAGGCTTGGGACCTCGAAATTCATTTCCGGGCATACGCCCGAGTCCCATATTTCACTGGGGACTTTCGGGATCTTTAGAACAGAGATCCGGGTCCGTTTACTCAAAATGTTGGCCAAAGTCAACTTTTATCAAATTTAAATTCTAAAAAATCACTATTTCTCATATTTTCACATAAAGGCTTTCCTGTTCACGCCCGGACTGTGCACGCAAATCGAGGTATTTAATTTTAGTCTTATTATGGCTATTAAGAATGGAACAGAGTCTAATTTTATAAAATGACCCTTGGGTCATCACAATCTCCATCTCTAAAACACACGTTCGTCCTTGAACGGACATAAAAAATTATCTGAAGTGGCGAACAAGTGTGGGTATCTACTCTGTATGTCTGAATCAGACTCCCAAGTAGCTGCCTCAATGGGCTGGCCCCTCCACTGCACTCGACTTGAAGGAAAACTTTTAGATCTCAATTGGCGAACCTGTCGGTCTAAAATAGCTACCGGCTCCTTCTCCTAAGTCAAGTCTTTGTCCAACTGGACAGAGCTGAAATCTAACATGTGGGACGGGTCACTATGATACTTCCGGATCATAGACACATGGAATACCAAATGAACTGAGGATAACCCTGGAGGCAATTCAAGCCTGTAAGCTACTTCCGCCACCTTATCAAGAATCTCAGACGACCCGATATACCTAGGTCTCAACTTACCCTTCTTCCCAAAACTCATAACACCCTTCATGGGCGACACACGAAGCAATACCCTCTCTCCAACCATGAATGCTACATCACGAACCTTACAATCGGCATAACTCTTTTGCCTAGACTGAGCTACACGGAGTCTCTCCTGAAGAATCTTGACCTTATCTAAGGCCTCCTGAACTAAGTCTGTACCCAACAATCGAGCCTCTCCCGGCCCAAACCATCCAACTGGCGATCTGCACCATCTACCATATAACGCCTCATAAGGAGCCATCTGAATGCTCGACTGATAACTATTATTATAAGCAAACTCCGCTAACGACAAGAACTGATCCCATGAACCTCCAAAATTAATAACACAAGCGTGGAGCATGTCCTCCAATATTTGTATGGTACGCTCGGACTGTCCGTCAGTCTGAGGGTGAAATGCTGTACTCAACTCTACTCGCGTACCCAACTCACGCTGAACTACCCTCCAAAAGTGCGAAGTAAACTGCGTACCCCGATCAAAAATGATATACATGGGTACCCCATGAAGGAGAACAATCTCCCGAATATACAACTCAACCAACCACTCTGAAGTATAAGTACTGGCCACAGGAATGAAGTGTGCTGACTTAGTCAGCCTGTCCACAATAACCCAAACCGCATCGAATTTCCTCTGAGTCCGTGCAAGCCCAACAACGAAGTCCATAGTGATACGCTCCCACTTCCACTCAGGAATCTCTATCTGCTGAAGAAAACCACCAGGTCTCTGATTCTCATGCTTTACCTGCTGACAATTTAAGCAACGAGCCACATAAGCCGCAATGTCCTTTTTCATCCTTCTCCACCAATAATTCTGTTTCAAGTCTTGGTACATTTTTTCTGCACCTAGGTGAATAAAATAAAGCTCTGAGCCTCCTCAAGGATCAACTCACGGAGGCCATCAACATTAGGCACACACAATCTACCCTGCATCCTCAAAACACCATCATCTCCAACTGTAACCTGCTTGGCATCCCTGTGACGAACCGTGTCCTAAGGACCGCCAAATGTGGATCATCATCGTGCCGCTCTCTGATACGATCAATTAGAGAAGACCGAAAGACTATACAAGCTATAACACTGCCGGGAAAAATATCCAACCTCACAAATTGATTAGCCAAAGTCTAAATATCTGAAGCCAACGGTCTCTCACCAACTAGAATATACGCAAGGCTGCCTATACTCACCACCTTTCTACTCAATGCATCGGCCACCACATTGGCCTTCCCTGGGTGATACAATATAGTGACATCATAATATGTTAGCAACTTTAACCACCTCCGCTGCCTCAAATTTAGATCTTTCTGCTTGAATAAGTACTGGAGGCTGCGATGGTCAGTAAAAATCTCACACGACACGCCGTAAAGATAATGCCTCCAAATTTTCAAAGCATGAACAATAGACGCCAACTCTAATTCATGAACAGGGTAATTCTTCTCATGGACTTTCAACTGACGAGACACATACGCAATCACCCTGCCGTCCTCCATCAACACTGCTCCAAGGCCAACTCTAGAAGCATCACAATACACCGTGAAAGAACTCAAATCTGATGGTAACACCAACATCAGTGCTGAAGTCAAGGCCGTCTTGAATTTATGAAAGCTCACCTCACACTCATCTTACCATTTAAATGGGGCACCTTTCCGAGTCAATCTAGTCATTGGGGCTGTTATAGATGAAAACCCCTCCATAAAATGACGGTAGTAACCGGCCAAATCCAAGAAACTCCTAATCTCCGTGGCTATGGTGGGTATAGGCCAGTTCTTGACTGCCTCTATCTTCTTAGGATCAATCTGAATACCCTCAGCTGATACGATATGACCCAAAAAGGCTACTGAACCTAACCAGAACTCATATTTAGAAAGCTTGGCATACAACTGATTATCTCTAAAAGTCTGGAGTGCTATACAGAGATGCTGCTCATGCTCTTCCCGGCTGCGGGAGTATATAAGAATGTCATCAATGAACACGATCACAAAAGAGTCCACATGGGGCTCGAAAACCCGATTCATTAAGTCCATAAAGGCCATTGGAGCATTAGTCAGCCCAAAAGAAATAACCAAAAATTCATAGTGCCCATACCTCGTACGAAATGCTGTCTTAGGGATATCAGAAGCCCTAATCTTCAGCTGATGGTAGCTTGACCTTAAATCAATTTTTGAAAACACTCTAGCACCCTGAAGTTGATCAAATATGTCATCAATCCTTGGCAACGAATATTTATTCTTGATAGTAACTTTATTCAGCTGCCTACAGTCTATGCACATTCTCATTGACCCATTTTTTTTCTTTACAAACAAAATCGGTGCACCCCAAGGCGAGACAATGGGTCTTATGAAACCCTTATATAGAAAGTCTTTTAATTGTTCTTTTAGTTCTTTCAATTCTGGTGGGGCCATCCAATATGGAGGAATGGAAATGGGATGAGTGCCCAGAGCCACATCAATACAGAAATCAATATCCTTGTCGGGTGGCATACCCGGCAGTTCTACAGGGAACACCTCAGGAAACTCACGCACGATAGGAACTAACTCTATACAAGAAACATCGACATCATAATCATGATTATGGGCCAAATAAGCCAAACACCCTTTCTCCACCATGTGGTGAGCCTTGGCATATGAAATTACCCGATTGGGAGAATGACTAGGGGTCCCTTTCCATTCTAATCGAGGCAACCCCGGCAATGCTAAGGTAACTGTCTTGGCGTGACAGTCTAAGATGGCATAATAGGGAGACAAATAATCCATGCCCAATATAACGTCAAAATCAACCATGTCTAGAAGTAAAAAATCCATCCTAGTTTCAAGACTTTATATGACCACCACGCACGAACGGTATACTCGATCTACTATAATAGAATCCCCCATCGGTGTAGACACAGAAACATGAACACTCAAGGAATTACGGGGCACATTCAAATATGAGGCAAAATAGGATGAAACATACGAGTAACTAGACCCCGGATCAAACAAAACTGAAGCAGCTCTATCACAAACTGAGATAATACATGTAATAACAGCATCAAAGGACTCTACCTCAGGCCTGGCCGGAAATGCATATAGTCAGGGCTGGGCCCCACCACCCTGAACTGCATCACCAGGAGGACCCCTGACATGTGGTACTCCATCTCTAATGGGATGGCCATCATCTCTAGCGGGCTGGACTCCACCTCTAGCATACTGACCTCTACCTCTAACTACCTGACCCCTACCCCTAGCTGGCTGGGCAGGTGGTGCTGCAGCTGGTGCCGGAACTATGGCACGAGAATTCTGATTACCTAAGAATTTCGGATAAGATCTCCGAATGTGTCCATACTCACCACACTCATAACAACCATCCTGATACTGAGGCTGACCCTAACGAACCGGTTGACCACGATAATAACTCTGGAGAGAAGGTGCTCTGATCGGGGCTGACTGATCAGGATAAGGCAAGTATGAAACGCTGAATCAAATGGCATGGAAGATTGGCCTCTACCCCGAGTATCTCTGCCCCCAGACGAAGAACCGCTGAATCTACCGGAATGGCGAGGTCTTATGTCTGACCCCTGACCTCCCATCCCAAGAACTGACTCAACCCTCCTAGCTATATTAGCTGTATCCTGAAGAGAAATCTCGGAGCCTGTTTCCTTGGCCATCTGCAACCTAATGGGATGAGCAAGGCCATCGATAAAAAATCTGACCCTCTCCCTCTCTATGGGCAATATAAGAATAGCATGTCTATCCAGATCCACAAAACGAGCCTCATACCGAGTCACAGTCATGTTACCCTGCTGGAGTCGCTCAAACTAACGACGCTTATCCTCTCGAGTAGTGACAGGTAAGAACTTCTCCAAAAAGAGATGAGAGAACTAATCCCAATTCAGAGTAGGTGATCCAGCTTTCTTAGTCAACAAATAGTCCCTCCACCATTGCTTGGCGGAACCAGTCATCTGAAAAGTCGCGAAATCGAGCCCATTGGTCTCCAGAATACCCATATTACGCAACACCTCGTGACATCTATCTAGATATTCCTAAGGGTCCTATGAAGTGACACTACTGAAATGGACAGGAAATAACTTAATGAACCTGTCGAGTCTCTACAAAGGATCCGATGACATGGTTGCCCCATTAGCGAGCCGCACTTCTGCAACTGGCTGAATTACCCCAACGGGATTGGCCACTAGAGTCTGAGCCTGAGGAATGGTTTGAACTGGAGTGTGGGTGGCAGGAGTCTGGATCCCGCCTCCAGCCTGAGATACGGCTGCTGCAACAGGGAATGTGCCCGTCTTGGCCACACTCTTCATCAAGCCCACTAAACGAACCAAAGCATCCTGAAGGAACGGGGTGGAAATAAACCCATCGGGAACCTGAGTTGGCCCCGCTGGAACAGTCTGAGCCGGAACCCCTTTATCAATCTCAATCTGAGGTTCCGCAGCTGGGGCTTCTGCCTGAGCAACAGGCTGAGTCCTTCCCCTGCCTCAGCCTCTGGCGCGGCCTCGGACTTTGCCCCTAGTAGGAGATGCTGCTGCTGGAGGACCGGAATGCTGGTCAGCGGAAGATGAAGCACGTGTTCTCGCCATCTGCGAGAGAATAGAAGAATCTAATCAGTATTGATGCAAGAATCGCACGATAGAGTATAAATATAAAAAAAGAGTTGTTTCCTAACTCAATAGCCCCTGAAAGATAAGTACAGACGTCTCCGTACCGATCCTTCAGACTCTACTAAGCTTATTCGTAAATTGTGAGACCTAAGCAACCTAGTGCCCTGATACCAACTTGTCACGACCAAAATTCCCAACCTTAAGGATCGTGATGGCGCCTAACACCACATTTCTAGGCAAGCCAATGTTAGTATTCGATTAACTACTTCCCATTATTTATCCATTTAGATATAATAAAATAATCTACAATAAACTGAGTCTATTGGCTTTTAATGAATGATTCCCAATATAATAAATAGAAATAAACAATTAATTAATTAAACCGAGCCACGAAACTAATCATATAAATGAATCTAGAACTACCCAGAGTCTGGTGTCACAATTCACGAACTACTAAAGAATACTACAAATAATGGCTGAAATAAATAGTGTAACTGTTCCGAATGATATAAACAGTGTATGTAAAAATAGGAGAAGACTCTCGGAACCTGTGAACGCCGGCAGATGTACCTTGTGTCGCCAAATGAATCGGGTGGTCATCCTGAAAACCTCTACTGCTTACTAGCACCTGGATCTGTGCAAAATAGCACAGAGTGTAGTATCATTACAACCGACCCCATGTATTGAGTAAGTGCCGAGCCTAACCTCGGCGAAGTAGTGACGAGGCTAAGTCAGGCTTCAAAAATATAATCGATAACAATAATAAATAATAAAGCCGACAGGAAGTCTAAACAAATAAATAAATAAGTGCCGCAACAAAATAAATCAACTCAGCTANAAAAAAAAAAAAAAAAAAAAAGAAGTAAAAATAAACATTTAGGTTTTCAAATCTTTATTTCCTTTGAAAATCAGTAAAAATATAAATGTCCTCCCTTATCTCTCCTTGTTGCGGCGTGCAACTCGCTCCCACATGTCCTCCCTTATTGGTCCTCCTTAAAATATCACCCTTATTACTCCTGTTGCGGCGTGCAACCCGATCCCACCTGTCCGCCCTTATCAGTCCTTATTGCGGCGCGCAACCTGCTCCCACCAGACATATCATATCAATTTATTTAAGATTTCAAAAATTAAGGCCAAGCCTTTCACAATACTTTTGTCACAACAATTATAAATAATAAACTGCATTATTCTCATAACTTCATCAATAACCTCTTGTGATGACCCAAAAGGTCATCCCGTATATTTCTAGCTAATTCTGTGTTTTGAGGTCCTGAAAACCTCCTTCTATCTCACCTCGATTTGAGTGCGCAGCCCGGGCGTGTAGCCGGGAAGTCTTTATGTGAAAAACTAATAAAAATGATAATTTTGTATTAGAAATTTGAATAAAGTTGACTTCAGTCAATGTTTTTGGTAAACAGACCCGGACCCGTGATTGGACGGTTCTGGAGGGTCCGTATGGGACTTGGGCGTATGCCCGGAATCGAATTCCGAGGTCCCAAGTCTGAGAAATGAATTTTTAAAGAAAAATTATTTTCTAAAAAATATAAAGGTTTTTGAAAATGAAATTTGAGGTGAAACTTGTGGTATCGGGCCCGTATCTTGGTTCAGGAGCCCGGAACAGGTTTAACATGTTTTATATGTGTTATCTGTGAAATTTTGAAATAAACGGACTTCGTTTGGCGTGATTCTGATAAAAAATGGAAAAAATTGAAGTTTAAAGAAGTTTTAAGAATTTAATTGATTTTGGGGTTTAATTCGTTGTTTTTGATGTTATTTTGGTGGTATAATTACCTCGAATAAGTCCGTAGGATGTTGTAGAGGTTGTGTGCATCTATGGTTTTTAGCCATGAGGGCTCGGGTGTGTTTTGGATAGGCGTCGGGGTGTTGAAACTTAGAAAAAAATTTGGTCTTTTTGCTGCTATTATGTCTACTGTCCCTCCCTTCTATGCGATCGCATAGCCTTAGACGCGATCATATAGTGTAAATTTGAAATGCCCAGTTTTTCTTCTACGCATTCGCAGGAATCCATCCGCGATCGCGGAAGCAAGCGTGCTCCTTATACGCGATCGCATAAGATATTCCGCGATCGCCTAGAGCATTTTTTACCTGTGATAGTTTTCCTCTACGCGATCACAAACAATTTCACATGATCGCGATGCTTTAAAAATCTAGGCAGATTATAAGTTTCCAAAATCGGGGGTTTCACCATTTTAAACATATTTTGACTTCTAGAACTCAGTTTTGGGCGATTCCTTGTGGGATTTCACACAAATCGAATGGGTAAGTGTTCTTTCACTAGAATTAAATATATTTCATGAATTAGTTCTTGCTTTTATCATTTAAATTGTGTTTTGGGGTGAGGGGATTGTGGGTTTTGAAAGAAAACTTCAAAAATGAAAATGCATGATTTGAATGACCAAATGTTATCGGAATTGGATAAATTTTGTATGGGTGAACTTGTATCGGAATAGGTAATTGGAATTTGTAAAATTTTTCGGGTTCCGAGGTGCGGGCCCGGGGGTCGACTTTTGGGTCGATTTTTATAAATTTGCAAAGATTGAAACTTTATTATTCAGAATCGTTCCTTATACGTTTATATGTATTTTGAAGTTGTTTTAGTTGATTTTGAGCCGTCCGAAGGCCTTCCGGCCTGAGAAGTGTATTTTTGAGTACCGGGTTGTCGTCTTTGAGGTAAGTATCTTGCCTAACCTTGTGTGGGGGAATTACCCCTTAGGATTTGAGTCTTCTATGTTGATTGTAGTCCGTGTACGCGAGGTGACGAGCGCATGCTAAGACTTATTTGTGGAAAGTTGATCCTTTAGGAATCTTAGATCCTTATATTCGCCGAGTATGAAGTGTCCTTGGCATGATTGAATTTCCTAATTCTAATGTCATCTTTATTTGCTTAAATGTGGAAGTTCTTACTTTTGGATTTACTCCTATTGCCTCCTTGACTCCTAATTGAATTATCTGCAGGTTCTATTTCCTTTACTTTCATGCTATATCTTCTTAACTGCGTATCTCAAATTTGCAATCATCTCCATCTAAACCAATAATTGTTTTGGTCTTAAATAAAGTTATGATTATTCTCTGCTGCTTGTCCTTAATTGGGAATTGTTGAATATTCTCATAACTGCTCAACCTTAAAGGAAGTTTAGATATTATATACCTTCGTGACTTGCCTTATATGGAGTTATCGGATTTGTGTTGATTTCTTGTTGTTCACCCGTGTAATTAGGTGCGGCTGTTACATGCTATTTTCCTTACTTGTGGAGTGATTTCTTAATATGCCTAGCTGTCCTTATTATGTTTATTTCTCGTGAACTAGTTTTTCCTATCTTATGATCGAAGTTTATTGAGTTGATGTATTATTTTTATTCCGAACTATTTCCCGTGTTGTTGTTGTTGTTGTACTGGTTGTGGTGATGCACGAGGTTTTTTCCGTGTGGTTGTTGATATGGGGATTTGCACAAGGTTTCTGCCGTGCCGTGTTTACTACTGATATTGCACATGCGGCGTGATAAGGCGGGATATGATATTGAGTGTTGTGCATGTGGCGTGAAAAGGTGGGAACATGTTTATGCACGTGTGGCGAAACAAGTGGGCATATACTTTAATATTGCACACATGGCGTGACAAGGTGGGCTATGGCAAGAATGGTTTGTGATAATTGTGTTGGCCTGGGGGCTTTCCTTGTTGTTGATATTGTGTACTGGAACACTTACCGTGCGAGTTCATTCGTGTGGAAATTTATGAGATGAAAATGTACGTGTTGCCCCTTTTGTTTTCCTTATGTCTATTGGTTGTTGAAATCATGTTAGGACACCTGAACAAGCATACACATAGTTAAGTACTACTAATGGATTCAGGACTCCTTGTGGTTGTCAAGTATAGATACTCTTGTTGTGCTTACCGTAAGGGTGGGAATGAACCATTGGCACGTGAGTCGTCCGTGTAGTTAGTAATCGAATGAGGGCGCAAGATGCCAAGTGTTAGGATTCGGATATTGGGACCCGTAAATGATGATTTGTCCGAGGTTCGGAACCTCATGGAGACGACTATGAATTTGATGTAGAAGTGGTTGAAGTTGTTGAGTCATTACGTGCTCGTGTTGCACATTTACATGCCGGATTGTCTGTGTTCTATTCAGTCTTTGTGTTACGTCATGGTTTCTGCTGATACTTATTGTTTCCCTTCTTTATCAAATTCACTGTCTTGTTAGCTATATGGCGTAGCCTTTATGTGTATATCATTATTTCCTCGATTCTGATATTGATACTTGTTCAATTTTTATTAGACCAGTGGGTGTATTGACTAGTCCTCGTCACTACTTCACCGAGGTTAGTCTTGATACTTATTGGGCACCGCTGTGGTATGCTCATACTGCTCTTCTGCACATTTTTGTGCAGATTCCAGGTTTTCGCATAGCCGGCCGAGTGATTGATAGTAGTGCGGTTGCTGTTGTGGAGAATCAAGGTAAAATCGTTTCAGCGTTTGCAATTTCGGAGTCACCATCTTACCTTTTATATGCACTGTTACACTTATTTTGGAACAGTGGTATTTTTAGAAGTTTAGTGTAAATTCTTAAAAGCTTATGACTTGTACTTCCGGGTTTTGGGAATATAAAAGGTGTACAGAATTATATATTTAAGAAAAGTATTGGATTCTATTTATTATTGTTGTTATTCCTGAATATTAGGCTTACCTAGTCCTTAAGACTAGGTGCCATCACGATACCCAACGGAGGGAGATTTGGGTCGACACCTCTCAATCATGAAACCAGCAGGAATATCAAATATAAATACCTTTAATTCATACAAACAATACCAAACCTCTCAACCATGTTTATATCACCAGGAAACCAACTCAAACAACCAATACTATTTCCAAATAGTCACAACAATAACAAACAACAATTCAACCAGGTAAAATAGTCATAGAAACAATAATGAGCCTATAACAGTTATGACAATGACCAAATAAGTGGGGAACGGGAAAGGGTCATGTTTAACAGACAATTTGGGTGGTGCATAGATACTCGTCACCACACCTATACACCACGCCCATGCATTTCACATAGAAAACAAGTGGGAAGTCCTATTCCCTCAAGCCAAAGTTAGACCAAATACTTACCTCAATTCCGCAGGCCACTCACTGCTCAATTATTGCTTTTCCTTTTGAGTTCACCTCTAAATTGCTTGAATCTAATAAAAATTAACTTAATATCATTAACTAATGCTAAAGCAACTAACATTATTGAAAAATATAATTTTTCCTATGTTTTCTCAAAAAAAGTCAAAACCCGACCTCGGGCCCGCTTGGTCTTAACTTGGGGTTTGGACCAAATTACGTTTATCCATTCACCCACGAATCCAAATATGCTATTAGTTTTGAAATCCGACCTTAATTTGATATGAAAATTTGATTTTTACAGAACTCCCTAATTCTACCCAAAACCTAGATTTTTACCATGAAAATTCTTTGTTTTGATTTAAACGTGACACAAAATAGTAAGGAATTGAATGAACAAGGATTGAAATTGATTACATATGAATTGGGGATGAAGATTGGTGGAAAAATCGTTTTTAGGGCTGGAACTTCGAAAAATTGGGGAAGAAAGTGTTCTGCCCGGTTTTAATATAATATTTATAATAACTGGACAAGAGAACTGTGCGATCGCGGATAAAGAGGTGCGATCATACAGAGTAAGGGACAATTGAGCTGTGCGATCGCAGGAGGGACTGTGCAATCACATAGGGTAGGGGCAAGGGCAGGGGCAGGGGCAGGGGCAGGGGCAGGGGCAGGGGCAGTGCGATCACGGGAGGGTATGTGCAATCGCACAATACAAATTATTGGAGCCCCCTGAGCTTGCACTGTGCGATCGCGGATAAGGCCTTGCGATCGCACAGGGTTCCAAACAGGCCTTCTAAATTTACTTTGTGCTATCACGGACTTTTCTATGCGATCGCACAGAGCAATTACTTGGACACCAGAAAACTTAAAACCAGCAATTACTTCAAGTGCAAAAACATCCCATGGCCTATTCGAAACTCACCAGAGCCCTCGGGGCTCCAAACAAATCATGAACGCAAGTCTAAAAACATCATACGGGCTTGCTCGTGCGATAAAATCATGAAAATAACATGTACACCTATGAATTAAACCTCAAAACTCATCATTTTCAACAAAACTCTTAAAGTTCATAATTTCTCAACCGGATGTCCGAATCACATCAAACAAACTCCGTATTTCACCAAATTTCACAATTAACCTTTAAATATCATAACCAAGGTGTAACAGGCTCCGAAACCAAAATACGGACCCGATAACAATGATTTTTAGCATTATTTCTTTTCTTTAATTCATGAACATTTCAGCAAAATAATTTCTTTCAAAAATTGATTTCTAAAGCTTGGGACCTCAGAATTCATTTCCGGGCATACACCCGAGTCCCATATTTTACCACGGACCTCCCGGGATCATCGGAACACAGATTCGGGCCCGTTTACTTAAAATGTTGACCAAAGTCAACTTTTATCAACTTTAAATTCTAAAAAATCACTATTTCTTATAAAATGACCCCTTGGGTCATCACACATAAATTCTCAAAATGACCTGAGTCATTACAAACCTGCGCAAAAAAACTTTCCAAGTTAGAAAAGATATTTAAAGGGAAGACTTTTGTGCCATACATGAGCTAGAACACAGTTCTTATCCCTTTTGTGTCTCATCATATTCCATGCAATTGTGTTGTATAATTGTCCATCTTGAGTAGAATTCCAGATGGCATAATCAGGTTGATTCTCATAGCCAATCTCAATGATACTGATCTGCTGCACCATATATTCTGGAAGGATTCTTCCTAATTTGTTAAGGTCCCAGCTTCTATTTGTGAATTACTCCTTGACTTTGGGTTTATGGTTGGTTACATCATCTGGATAGAGAGTTTCCAAAGCACCCATTTCGCTCCAATTATCCCACCACATACTAGTGTTTCCATTGTTGATTTTTCAAATGATCTTTTCTTCTACATTATCTCTTGCGTTATAAATGAATTTCCATGCTTGAGAGTTAGCAAACTGCTACTTTTTGCTGAAGAGTGAGATCTAGTGTAATACTTGGCTTTTAGGAATTCAGACCACAAAGAGATCTGAGTCCTAAATCTCAACCATAGTTTAATGGCAAGAGTATTTGAGATGTCAGACATGTCCCTAATTCCAATAACCCCTTCATCTATAAGCAGGCAAAGATTTTTCCTAGACCTCCAGTGATATTTTGCTTTATCAACATTAGAACCCCAGAAGAACCTAGCAAGGTGCCTTTCCAGAAGATTAAGAGATGTTTTTGGAGGATTAATAGCAGTGAGAGCATAGTTAGACATAGACTGAAGCACACTTTTGATTAGAACCATTTTTCCACCATATGTGAGCATCTTACATTGCCACCCATTGAGTCTCTTCACAACTTTAGTGACCATATCATCAAAATAACAAATCTTCTTCCTCTCCACATAGATAGGGCATCCAAGATATGTAAACAGAAAAGTTTTATCCATAAAACTAGTACAAGCTCTAATCCTATTTATCCTATAAGCACTAGCTTTAGGGTCAGTGAGAAAAAAAACCTTTTTGTTTGTTCACCCTTTGAGAAGAAGCCCTCTCATAATTGGTAATTTGCTTCATAATCAGCTTCACTGGCCTACTGTTTCCACTACTTAAATTTACAATATCATCTGCATAGGCAAGGTGGTTAATCTGAGGGCCTCTTTGATTCATGGAGAAATGAATAAAGTCGTTGTTGTTGTGTAGGTTATGTGTGACCTGGAGAGAACCTCTTTGACTAATATAAATAGTGAAGGTGATAGCAGATCACCTTGTTTCAGGCCTTGTGATGAAGAGAATAATCCATTTGTGGATCCATTAATAAGAACAAAATACCACACGTTGGAGATAAGTCTCCAAATACTATTAATCCAAGCTTCGGAAAAGCCAAACCTTTTTAAGACCACCACAAGGAATGTCCATGACATCCTATCGTAGGCCTTAGCCATATCAAGCTTTAGAACAATATTTCCCCCAGTATTCATCTTGGTTATATTATGGACAGTTTCCTGCATAAGCATAATATTTTCTGTGATTAGTCTACCAGAAATAAAGCCACTTTGGTTCCTGGACACTAACTTGTTTAATAGAGGATTGAGTCTTCTGGAAATAATCTTGGAGATGATCTTGTTCGTGTAATTGCTCAAACTGATGGGACTAAGATCAGAGAAAGTGGAGGGATTCTTCACTTTTGGTATAAGAGCGAAATAGGTATGAGTATAGAATTTATTCAATTCTTTTCCATTGAAGAATTCTGCAACAAAGTCCATGGCATTCTTGACAATATTCTAGCATGTTTGAAATTTCT
Source organism: Nicotiana paniculata (assembly GCA_005239505.1). Taxonomy (NCBI): domain Eukaryota; kingdom Viridiplantae; phylum Streptophyta; class Magnoliopsida; order Solanales; family Solanaceae; genus Nicotiana; species Nicotiana paniculata. The sequence continues at coordinate 59,859 of ML353325.1, read as the reverse complement.
TTTTCATTATAACCACCTGGTCCGGCAGCACTATCAGGATTCATACTAAAGATAGACTCTCTAAATTCATCTTCATTATGCATGCTATTAAGAAATACATTTTCCTCTTCTTTAATCAATTGAGGAATGCGTTGCAGCAAATCATGATTCAAAGTTGGTTGGTTGAGGTTGAAGAAAGTGTTGTAATGTTTGATTGCTACTCTTGCAATTTTGTCTTCACCTTGAACCCATCTATTTCTGTGGTTCTTGATTTTCTGTATTTGTAGCCTCTTTTTTTTGTCTCTAAGCACACTGTAAAAGAATTTGCTATTGCAATCCCCATATCCGAGATTTTTGTCTTAGAAGAGAGCCTTGCATACACAACCATGTAACATATTCTACATGGCCCTTCTTTAGCTCCTCCCTATCATGCTTTTTGTTATTAAGAATGTCGAGTTCTTCTAATGCTTGGACCTTGGTCTCCCAAATACTGACTTTTTCTTCACATCACCAATAATATTCCTGGACCATTGGCTAAGATTTTTTCTCAGAGTTTTTAGTTTACATTGAAGTCTCCACATCGCATTGCTAATGACATTCATGTTCCAAGAATATTGAACAAACTCCAAGAAATCTGTTTGTTCTATTCAAACATTAAGAAACCTGAAATACTTAGTAAACTTCTTTTGAGTAGAGTGACACTTCATCAAAAGAGGTATGTGGTCTGAACCTGTTCTAACCAGGTGCTTGATAATGCATCTTTGAAACCTTTGGGCCCATTGATCATTCACAAAAACCCTTTCAAGTCTCTTCCAAATCCTTTTACTAGGTATTCTATTGTTGCACTAAGTAAATCTGGAACCTACAAATCCTCGATCAGAAAGGCCACAAGCTTCCATGGTACTAATGAAATCAAAGCACTTGTGAGCTCTATGTAGTTTACCCTCTAACTTCTCATTAAGGTCCATTATGGAATTGAAGTCTCCCCCAGTGCACCACGGACCATTGATCCGACTGCTCATACTTTCAATACTATCATATAAGTCTCTTATTTCCATAAAAAGTGCCTTTAGCATACACAATAGTAGTATAGTTTTGAATTTTTGAGTTGTCCTTGAAATGGAGAGTAACTTGTTGTTCATCATTGATCAAAATAGCTTCATGATGTCTGTGTTTCCAGAAGCACCAGATCTTCCCATTGGAATTGGTCAAGCAATAAGTGAAACCTAGAAATCTCCTGCATCCGTCAATCTTGTGCATATTGACAAAAAGTTCAAAGTAGCAATGAACAACAGTTTGTTAATGTTGGAAAGATTTTTAAGTCTATGAATTGACTTCTCGGATCTTACTCCCCTAATTGTCACGACCCAATTTCCCCTATAGGCTGTGATAGCGCCCAACGTTTCCGCTAGGCAAGCCAACGCTGAACTAACCATGTATTTATTCCTTTCAACATTTTTGAAATGGTTGATTTTAATTATTAAATAAGAAAGAGGTGAGGAATTTAATAAAATAAAATGTAAGCAATCAATTATAAGGACAAGTGTGGTGAAGTAAATACTCAAAAATCATCAAATGTCTAGTAGAACAATTCCAAGACATGGTGTCACAAGTGTATGAGCTACTAGTGGAATATACAAAACACTAAACCACTGTCTGAAGTAGAGTAGACAGAAAGTAAATACAAAAGAGAGACTTTAGGTGCTGCAGAACGGACTCGGAAGCAGCTCACGACTAAGTCTCAGAGTATCTGGGGTGCGACCGTGATAACTACCAGATGCACCTAGCTCATTTCCTACACGGTTAGTGCAGAAAGTATAGCGTGAGTACATAAACAACATGTACCACTAAGTATCCAGACTAACCTCAAAGAGGTAGTGACGAGGGGTCGACATCGACACTTACTATGGGCCAATAATAAAATAATGGAATTGTAAATAGGTATGGAACATAGAAATAATAATAATAGTAATAACACAATAACAAATAGTGAATAAATGTTTCCTTAACTGATGATAAATTCCAAGATTTTCTCTAGCCAACACCTACTAATCCCAATACAATTTTTGTCATTAAATAAATTATAACCTCACAAGCCATGAAATAACATCAAGTGTAATCAGGTTCCGAGTATTATCATGCACGATTTATGCCGAGGTCGTACGGCCCAATCAAAAAATATAATGTGTGCACTGCCGAGGGTCGAACGACATGAACCATAGATACATCTATTAATCTGCCAAGGCGAACGACCCGCTCCCTTGAGAGTATAGAAGTTTACCTCATTTGCAGAAGAACTTGCGACGCGAGTGGACATGGATTTCTCGGAGTTATTATATATTCCTCAATTCTTCCAAAAAATAAGAAATCTAAATTGGAGAGTTTCAACCATAAAATCCCTAGTATCAACTTTATTTAAGACAATTAATATGCTAATAAACATAACAGTACAATCAAGGCATGAAGTAAATCTAAGACTACACAGACATCTCATGGGGTATAGCTACGCACGGACTCTCGTCACCTAGTACATACGTAGCTCCCACACAAGTAATTCACAACAAAAATACGCCTGAGGGGATGAGTTCCCTCTTACAAGGTTAGGCAAGAGACTTACCTCGTTCTCAAGCTCACTTCCGATCCACGAATATGCTTTAAATCCTCAACTCGGTTTCAAACAACCCGAAACTAGTCAAATGTTATATAAATTAATCAATACATGTTCAAAAGTTCATAATTTAAATATTAGAGTAATTACCCAACATAAATTGGAAGATTGCTAATATTCATCCCTAGGCCCACATAACTGAATTCCGAAAATTTTCGAAGATAATTGTTACCCATACCCTCACGAACTCAAATATATCATTTTCACACAATTTCATAATCATTTTCGTGGTTAAACTCCATTGTTATCAAAACCTAGGTTTTTCAACTAAACCCATAATTTTCACAATTTTTCATGTTAAAATCTAACCATAATCCATGTATTTAACTTACACTGGTTAGAAATTACTAACCTTCAATAGCTAGATGAAAACCTCTCTCTATCTCCGAAAATCGCCCAAGAAGTGGAATAAATGAGCCAAAATGGCCTAAGTCCCGTATTAAATGAACCTCACTGCCTCCAGCATTTTCACTTCTGTGGACCATGGGCCGTATCTGCGGTGCCACTTCTGCGGAACCTTGAAGCCCAACACTAGGCGCACTTGCAGAAAGCACATCGCACCTGCGAGCCCGCTTATGCGGCTCAGCTCTCGCATCTGCGACCAAGGCCTTGCTGGCCCTCTTCGCACCTGAGGCCCTTCTCTCACAAAAGTGAGGCCGCTTCTGCGGAAACCTCTCTGCTTCTACGGGCCTCAGCCAATTCGCCCATCACCTCTTCTGTGGCCACACACTCACACCTGTGAGCTCGCACTTGCGCCTAGCTCTTTGCAGGTGCGATTGCACCAGAAGCTCTGCTGCTTCATCCATTTCTCTAAGTCCAAACGACTTCCGTGCATCGTCTGAATGGCATCTGGGGCCCTCGAGACCTCCCCCCAACATGAAATCAAGTTTAAAAACATAAAATGGACCAGCTCGACCTAACGAAACAAGAAAAACAACACCAAAATTAATAATCACACTCCAAACCAAATCAAATCAACTTATGAACTTCAAGTTCTTCTAACTTGCTCCAACGCGCCGAATCATACTTAAACTACTCGGAATGATACCAAATTTTGCGTGCACGCCTTAAATCACCATATGGAACTATTTTCCAGCTCCGAATCTCAAACAGACCTCGATAACACCAAAACCTACTCCAAACCAAATTTAAAGAACTTTGAAACCTTCAATAAGCCAACTTTCAACTTTAGGCGCCGAAACGCTCCCGGGTCTTCCAAACCCCTATCCGAACACACGCCCAAGTTCAAAAATTATCATACAAACCTATTGGGACAGTCAAATCCTAGTTTCAAGGTCGTTTACTAGAAATGTTGACTCAAGTCAAACTTAATCCTTTAAAGCCGGTACTAAGAAACTAAGTGTTCCGATTTCAATCCGAACCCTTCCAAACTCGAAGTAACCATCCAAGAAAGTTGAAAATTAGAAAAAACACATACATTGAGTCTTATTTAGGGGAACGGGGATCTAGAAAGCAAAAATAACCGGTCGGATCGTTACACAAATATTCCAAAATATTGTACTAATAATGAGATATTGGGGTGGTAGTAATCTTTTTTCTGTTCTTCCACTTTGCAAGATGATGAGGTTATTGCTTTATTCTTCCTTTCTCTGTTTCTTTGTCTTCTTCTTCCTCTATTGTCCTTTGAATATTGTTCATTGTCAAAATCGTCTTCATGTTGCATTTTGTAAAGTTCTCATTTTGGTTTGATATTTCTTCCTTGGACTGTGATGATCCAGTGTCTCTATATTGATATTGTACATTTTTTTTGTTACCATCATGGGGTTTAGGTGGCTGGTCAACTTATTGTTCACCTCTAAGCTCAACAACCAAGTGTATAGATTCTTGATTTTTAATGCTCGAGGGTAAACTTGTGGACATATCAATATCATTAATTTTGTACTTCTTCTTGTTTGCACTTTCCTCCTTATTTATAAATGATTGAATTGTATTCTCATTTTCTCCCCACTATCCTTATTTTGTTGATTGTGTTGCTGTACTTCATTTTTTTTCTTCTGTCGAACTAGTTTCCGTTTCCTACGCATGTTCAATAGCGATCGTTTCCTTTCCATTTTTTTCATTGCTCTCATCTTGACAACTTTCTTCAAGAAAAATTTTCTGAACTTGTGAAGTATCAATAATATTTTTCCCTTTTCTCTTTTAGTGTGATTAAGAGAAGGCTTGAAGATAATCTTACTTTTCTTTCTTGGCATCTTCTTCTTTTTCTGATTTTTTTTCTTGTCTTTGACTCTTGTCAACATGGTCTGCTCAATTTTTCCAGTGGTCATAGCTCTCCATGGTCCCTCCTTTGATATCAATTACTTTGCTAACCTCATTGCTCTTCTGCTGATTTTCCTTATTGCTTTCTTCTCCTTCTTGAATGAAGTTTGATTCTTTAAGACTTGTCTCAACCTATTTTGTTTCATTGGCCCTTCTCCTTTATAGAACCCTGCAATTCATCATGTTGTGGCCAAGCTTTCTACAATGTTTACTATACTTTGGAACACTCTCATATTCTATTTTCTAAGTAAAGACTTTCTTGGAGAATCTTTATCTTGTGATCCCACATAAATACTTTCTATTTGAGGTTTAAGGAGATCAAGTTTGACTCTAACTTTAGCCATACTTGGTCTAATTCAACCATAAGTGGCAACATCCATAGCAAACGGTGTGCCAGTTTCATTACATATTTGCTTTACATAATGCCATGTGTGCATATTAAAAGGAAGACCTAGGAGCAGAATCCATACCGAAACAATAGGGATATCTTCACCCGGATTGAAATCCGGCGTCCATTTTTAAACCCCATCTGCTGTCCATCCACTTCAACAACCCTCTTGAACCAAACAGAATGGAAATCATCTTCATTAGTAAAATCCAAATACAATATAGTTGTCATAGACGTCGATTTTAGTTGATCGCTTCACTGGAAAAAGTTCTCTGAAAGAAGAACCTAATTTTATCAATTTGGGGACTTGACTTAAGAAATTTTCCAACGATGGTCAGTCTACATTCGTCAACCATAATTCCATAATAGTTAGAAGCTTTGAAAATTTTCCATTGTGTGTGGTATGTCTCGAAATAACTGATTCTGTGGCATGGCGGATATTGGTTGTTTGTTTGGGTGTTGCCGTTGTGATTGTAGTTGCATAATCAGTTTTCTCAGAAATTCCTTCGACAGATGGATTCGCCGTAGATGGAGGGTTATTTTTCTTATCTATACGCGCTAGTGGGTCTCCGTCGGACGGCACCATAGGGCGGCACGTGTTGGAGACTCGCGTAAGGTGACTAGTAAGTAACGACTATATAATGTACATAGAGCTTTTTTAAATTGGCTACGTGCGTTTTTAGAATTGCATGAATACAATGTCAGTTTATAAAAATAACCTTATAGTATTAAGCATAATAACTCGCAATAAAGGGCACAACAGGAATTTTAGACATTAGCCATGTAATCATATTAGTTTTATGACATATACTACATGTTAGGAATCCTACATGATTACCTTTAAGAATTTTATTAGTATAATTACTTTCGGGCATAGACATATAATACTATATGTTAGCATCTAAACCTAATACCTTTAGGAACATGTTAGGTTTCCTTTTAGTATAATTACTTTCAAAAAAATTCCTATTACTAATTTAATTTGTGTCACGACCCAATTTCTCCTCCGTTGGGTGTCGTGATGACACCTAATCATTGGTACTAGATAAGCCTAACATTAACCGAGGAACAACAAAAATTAAATAACATCTAACAATTTTGAAATATAAAATCTCTATAAAATTTACAATCTCAAAACCGGTAGTACAAGTCATTAGCTCTATAGAGTTTTGCTGGAAAATCATTAAATACAACTGTTTCAAAATAAGAGCGAACAGTGTAAATACAAAATAAGAAGGTGACTCCGAAGCGTGCGAACGCAGTAGCAGGTTTACCTTGAGTCTCTACCACAAGATTCGAACAGCTAGCTAATGATCAACTGACTTCGAAATACCTGGATCTGCACAAAAATATGCTGAAAGTGTAGTATGAGTACACCGCAACGGTACCCAGCAAGAACCAAGATTAACCTCAATGGAGTAGTGACGATGAACAGTCAAGATACCTACTGTACTAAGTAACCTGAACAAGTATAAGTGTAGAAATAACAGAGTACGGTATCTATATAAAGACTACGGGTAGGGACAAAAAAATACGGTAATTGCAGTAAGAAAGGAAAACAACAACTAACATCGGAACATCATAATAATGGCATAGTAGAATAAACGGAGGCACATTCTAAATTCGGTGATCATAGATAAAGGGAAGGCAAGTAACAACTCAACAAAAAAACTGCCTTCACACCAGGTTTTTGCCAATAAATTCCACGAGGTAATGAACCTCATAATATTCACAACTCACGGGTCTCAGTTTCGTGAACCCTAACACTTGGAATTCTGTTTTGTCATTACAATTTATAACTGCAATGGCGACTCACGTGTCAAATAGAGTCATTCTCACATAGAAGGAAAGTAAACAAGGGTGTACATCAATACTCAACAATATCAATAATCCTCAAACGATAAGAGTGCTTAACTACGTGTATGCTTGTGCAAGTGTTCTAACATAGTTCATGCCAACTAGTAAGTATAGAAAGGAGAAATGGACAGCACGCAGAATGATTTCCCACAATTTTCAACAAGATAGAACTGACACAAATAAGTGCACCACTACACAAATATCAACAAGCCCCCGGTCCATCACAAGTTATCACAAACCAATCCTCGACACAACCCGCATTGTCTCTCCATGTGTGCAATAGTAAAATCAGTTCCCGCCTTATCTCTTCACACGTGCATAATAATGTTCCCACCTTGTATCGCCACATGCGCAAACCCCCCCCCCACACACACACACATATATATATATATATATATATATATATATATATATACCGCCTTGTCACACCGTATGTGCAAATACCAATAGTAACAATAGCACGGCAGAAACCTCGTGCAACCCAATAACATTCGCACGGCAGAAACCTCGTGCATCACAATAAAAACAACCGCACAACAAAAACCTCGTGCACCATAATAACAACCGCACGACAGAAACCTCGTACATCACAACAACAAGTACAACACCAACAATGAAAATAAATACGAGAGTACGACAAGTAAAGCAACTCAAGAACTTTCGATCACAAAGAAACGATAGAACTAGTTCACAAGGAATAACCACAATAGAGAATACTAGGCGTAATAAGAACAACTCAACAAGGGAGAAACTAATATGTAACAACGATCCCACAATATACAGTTCAACTACAAGGGAGCTAACACGAGTCAAATAATTCCAAATGAGGACAAGTCAACAAAGATATATGATATATAAACTTCTTTTAAGATTAGGAAATTACGAAAGAGATAAAACAAATTCAATAAAGGATAAACCATTACAGAAGAGATAATAATAATTTCAAATAAAGATAAGCAGTTATGAAAAGATAGTGCAATAGAAGAGGTAAAAATCTTCAGTTAAGTCATATAAGAGTCAAATAAGCAATAAGAGTGGTCCATGAAGCAATTAATTCTAATTAAGGCAGGTAGGGGTGAAAGTAGTAGTAAAGGAACTTAATCATAACAAAAACAACTTCATACTTAGTGAATACAAGGACCTAAGAACCTTAAAAGACCAACTTTCCACAAATAAGCCCGAACACGTACTCGTCACCTCGGGTACATGGACTACAATTAGCATAGAAGACTCAAATCCTAAGGGGTAGTTTCCCCATACAAGGTTAGGAAAGATACTTACCTCAAAGCAGACAGACCGATACTCTAAAATGAACTTCTAGGTGAAATGACCCCGGACGGCTCAGATCTAGCCAAAATAACTTCAAAGCATAAATAAAACTCATAAGAAGCTATTCCGGATCATAAAGCCTCAATCTTTATAAAAATTTTAAAAAATTGACCCAAAAGTAGACCCCTGGGCCTGCACCTCGGAACCTGGAAAATTTCACAAAATCCGAACACCCATTCCGATACGAGTTCAACCATACTAAAATTATCAAATTCCGATACCAATTCGCCCCTCAAATCATCAATTTTCATTTTGAACGTTATCTTCAAAAATCCCCATTTTCCTCACTCAAAAACACTAATTAAATAATAAAAATAAAGATAAAATCATGGAATAGAATAAATTCTAGGTGAAGAACACTTACCCAATCGATTTGCTTGAATACCCCACAAAGAATCTCTCAAAACCGAGCTCTACAATTCAAGATATGATAAAAATGGCCTAAACCTCGATTTGGAAGATATATTCTGCTGCCCCGGGCGTCAAAGCATCATGATGGCGGAACATCAATCGCTATTGTGAAGAAGGAAAAAAGGTTTTTCCAGTTTGTGCTTCACGAACTCGAGAACACGCTTGCGAACACGAAGAAGAAAAGTCTAATGGCCCAACGACTGCTATTCGCGAACGCGTGAAGTAGTACGAACACGAAGAGTGTAATGGCATACCTTCATGAACGCGAGCAGAAGAATGCGAACACAAAGAATGGAGTGACAGGTTTTCGCGATCGCGGAAGGGGTTATGCGAATGCGAAGAACGATTGATTCATCCTCCAAAATTACACTACGCGAACATGGCCTATCCGAAACTCACCCGAGGCCCTCGGGACTCTGTCTAAACATACCAACAAGTTTTATAACCTAAAATGGATTCGCTCGAGGTCTAAAATCACATCAAACAATGTCGAAACTACGAATCGCACCATGAATCAAACTTATAAACTTTCAAATCTTCCAACTTCTAAAACTCGCGCCGAAACCTATGAAATCAACCTGGAATGACGTCAAATTTTGCAGGCAAGTCCCAAATGAGATAACCGAGATGTTCCAACTCTCGAAATCGCATTCTGACCCCGTTTTCACCAAAGTCAACTCTTGGTCAAACCTCCCAAACTTCAGCTTTTCCAACTTTCGCATAAATGCTCCAAATTACCCTACGAACCTCCAAATCCAAATACGGATGCACGCCTAAGTCCAAAATCACCATACAAAGCTGTTGAAATCATCCAAAATCCATTCCAGATCTGTTTGCACAGAAGTCATATTCCGAAAAGTCTTACCTCTTAAGCTTCCAAACGAGAATTCTTCTTTGAATTTGGCTCCGAATTATCCGGTAGATGAAATCGACATGCACGTCAATACACATAATACTATAACGAACCTGTCACGACCCCAAATATAAACCAGTCGTGATGGCGCCTATCATGGGACTAGGCCAGCCATATCCACACTCAAATCGTAATAATCTTTCATTTATATCATTACTAAACTGATAACCCATTAAGGTTTCGTTTAAACATTTTAAAAATAGATAAAGCTACGCCGAATATTAAATACAATCGCGAGATCTCGGAGTCACTGGTCATGAGCATCTACCGTAAAATATACAACTCTGGAAAAATAAACCCTATAATAGTAAGTAGGAGAGAGCAGGGTTGCGGACGCGTGCAACTACCTCACAAAAATCTCCTAGAAATCTCTTGAACAAATACACAACTCACTCTGCCGTAGCACCTGGATCTGCATACAAGGTGCATGGAGTAATGTGAGTATGCTAACTCAGTAGTAATGAAAATAAATCAGGTGTGAGCAGTAAGAAACACATAAAGTCAAATCATCATTTCACAATAAGCACAATCTTTCTTTCCAACAATTTATATGTTAAATCATAATGCTTAAAAGCTAATTTTTGGTAAAAATCATTTGAGAATATACTTGCCAACAGTTTCAACATAATTTTCAAGAAGTTTAGTGTAACAAATGATAAAAATGATAAAAAGCAGAGTGAAAGTGGTAAAATCATAAGTAGCCCCTAGGGCAAGCCATGTATCAGAAACTGCCCCTGGAGCGTAACATCACTCAGAAATCATCCCCTCGGCCATACCTCATAGTCACTCATAATCAGCCCCTCGGGCAACCTCACTGTCACTGATACCTCCCAATCACTCGTCACTCGACACTCAGTAGGTACCTGCGCTCACTAAGGGTGTGTACAGACTCCGGAGGGGCTCCTTCAGCCCAAGCGCTAATATCAAGCCACCTCGTGGCATATCATATACTCACAATCAGGCCCTCTGCCTCACTCAGTCAGAAACTCTCAGAAAGCCACTCGGGCTATTAGTAAAACGGGGTACTCGACCCAAAACATCATTTTATATCTCAAAATAGTGTAAATAAGGCTGAGTTTCGAAATCAGTTAAACATAATATGACTAAGTGAAAATCATAAGTCAACACAGTGAGGAAATAGCAATAAAAGCCCCCAATGGGTCTAAAACAAGTCGGCACAAGACCCCAAACATGGCTTACAAACCAAATACAATAGTCTTTAAACACGATTTAACATATGATTTAAAAGTAAATACGCAACTCAATAGTTGCCACGGGAAGGAACAAGTCCAAAACCACAATCAGTGCACGCCACACACTCTTCATCCAACATGTGCGCCACTTCGAAAATAGTGAGAAAAATATGAAGTCCAGGGTTTCATACCCTCAGGACAAGATTTACAATCATTACTTACCTCAAACCGGCCCAAATACTAATCCGTGATGCTCTTGCCTCTCGATTCGGCTCCCGATTGCTCCGAATCTAACCAAAACCATATTAATATCATCAATATACACTAAAGGAATAAAGCCCACTCGAAGATTATCAAGTTTAACCAAAATTTCCGAAATTGTCCAAATTCGGCCCCCGGGCCCACGTCTCAGAATTCTATAAAAATTGCATCACAAGAATCCTCATCCTTTCCCGAGTCTATACATACTAAGAACATCAAAATCGGACCACAACAGCCACTTCAATTACTCAATAAAAGTCCCAATTTCTCATGCCCTAACTTCCCCAAATTTTGGGTTTAAATCCAACTAATTTTAAGTTTAATGACTAAGAAATCGACATAGAATCCAGTTATGAAGTCAAAAATCTTACCTCCAGGCGTTCCCCTTTGAATCCCTCTTTGAATCTCTCTCAAGAGCTCCAATTTCTTCCAACAATGGTGAGAAGTGGGCTCAAACTCGTAGATGTGGCTTTTTAAAGAACACTTCCCAGGCCCCTTGTTTAACCCTACGCGATCGCGGAATAACCCATGCGATCGTCCCACCCGATCGCGGCCCTTCCCACGTGACCGCCTAGCACATATCCTTCCACTCCTCACCAGCTCACTTTCCTCTTCGCGAAAGCGACCTTGGGCACCCGTTCGCATAGCACAACATCAATGCCACACGCGATCGCGATCTAACCTCTGCGATCGCATAGAGAAAATTTTACCCTGCCCAACTTAGCCTATGCGATCGCGGACCCTTCTACGCCATCGTGAAGAACAAAAATGCCTGCAATAGAAACCAGCAAAACTGCTATCTCCCAAAACCAAAAATCGATCCGTTAACCACCCGAAACTCACCCTCTGGACCTTAACTTAACATGCTAACACATCCTATAACCTTATTCAAACTTAGTCGAGCCCTCGAAACACCCAAAACTATGCCAAAACACCCAAAATCACCCCGGATTCATGAGATTTCTAAATTTCACCAATGATGCCGAAACCAACCAAAACACGTCTGAATGAACTGAAAATTTGCACACACGTCCAAAATGACACTACGAACCTGCTCAAACTTCCGGAATTTCATTCCGACCCCGATAGCTAATTTTCCACTGCCGACCAGAAATCGCCAAAAACTCAATTTCGCCAATTCAAGCCTAATTCTACTCCGGACATCAAAACCATATTCCGAACACACACCTAAGTCCCAAATAACCTAACAAAGCTATACGAACCACAAAATCTACATTGCGAGGTCATTTACCAACAAGTCAACTTCCGGTTGACTTTTCAAACTATTGAACCAATTTAAGAGACTAAGTGTCTCATTTCTCTCCAAAAATCGCTCCAAACCCGAGCCAACCAATCTAACACAACATAATGAAGCTGAACCACATATAATGAAGCAAAAATAGGGAAACGGGGCTATTACTCTCGGAACGACCAGCCGGGTCGTTACATCCTCCCCCACTTAAACATACGTTCGTCCTCGAACGTGCCAAGAGTTGTTCTCGAACACCATCAAACTGCCGCGTAACCTCACCATGCACATACCCGGGGGTGATCCCACGTCACCCTATCCCATATAGGTCCAATAGCACAACACAGTTGAAATTTCGAAATCCAACCTGACCCATAAACCTTAGAACCAAATTCCTACTTCTGAAATGATTTACAAGATCAAAATTCCACAACTATAAACTGAATAAGTCTGAACACGCTGAATCAAGCCATATACGTAACCTCAGATGAAATCACATAATATACCGCATGACTCAAAAAATCATAGCGATAACTCCTAATCACAATAGCTGCTCAATACACGCCAAACGGGTAAATAACCTCTTATCAAGCAAAGCCTCGCTTTAACACTTTCATAAGGTGTCGATGATGAAAAAACACGTAGAAACTAGAAACCATTCGTCCGATCAGTCAGACATGAAGCTCCCCCTTCTCAACAGGAATTATAGCAGATTTCTAAGCTGACTCCCAATATTTATCCTTCCAACTATGCTGTAGTCAATTATGACAGTATTCATTCTAGGTCCAATGACCTCTTCTCATCCAACACGACCACTCTGATGACATGACACATCAATACAATTCAAAGCCACAGCATGTGCACTCGTGCACTCAATAGCAACATCCCAATGTAATCAAATTATATAAAAGATTCATACGAGAGGACCATCTCGCATTAATAATTACCGTCACAACACCATGCTAAGAGCTTGACACATAGAAAAAAAATCAAAACACACGAATCTGACACCAAGGATCATACCTCCACATAACTCTGCTACAATGCGTGATACCATCCAAACGCTAGGTCACTTGAAATACTTCCAGCCACCTGGATAAAAACCAATAACCATATGCAATTCGACATCAAGTACTCCAAGTGCTTTGCCATAACCACGGAGAAACCAGACGATACCATGATACACTAATTAGAAAGTACATAACCAATACGTCTCAATCACGCAATACCCAGTTACTTACCTTAGTCAAATCTAGCAGTAAAACCCAATTAGAACCGCACCGTGTGTGCATATAACCAATCATCACCACTAATCCCAACACCGAAGGGTAACTCATAGATCACTCCAGAACACGAATAAACTCAGTGAAAGTCAAATGGTACATCCCTCAACAATAGCAATTTGGAGTCAACAATTCCGACCCAGTGCAGAACACACACCCATACTGGCCTACCAATAACCCTAAATCAACTCTTGTCACTCATAACATAGATAAATCTTCGAAGGTTCACAATGACTGAATCATGGCATTTACTAACATCTGACTAGCTTTGATCGCATCCTCACGGTCCACAACCACAAAATAATTTGCTTATGAGAACTCTCGATCTCGAAGCCCATAAAGCGCACAAATTATCATATTTGATCCCAACTCCACCGCTCGAATACATAACACATCCTTAATACTCAATCATTCCACGAGGGATAGCCCTAAAATCTTTCCGTGTCACCAAGCAACCTAGAAATATCAGCAGTCGATCCAACAAGAGAGCGTCGCTATACGAATGAAGCACCCTTAACTCCAAACATGCCCTTTCTGAAATGCATTGTCACACCCTGAAATCCAACCATCGGGCCGTGATGGCGTCTAACGTTGAACCCGCTAGACAAGCCAATGTACATAGATAAACTAGCATATTAACACCACTTTAATAGGATAACTAAATAGTTCACAGTTTAACAACGGAAATAATTACGGTCTCCAGCTAAATAAGGAGAACATAATACAACAACGCGTAAACTTTCCCAAAACCTGGAGTCACAAACTCACGAACTGTCTACAAGAGTGCTAAATACAAGTGAGAAAAGAGAATACATAGCTGTCTCTGAAACTAGAGGAAGAAAAACAAGATAGAAGTGAAATCAAAGGGATGGAAGAGACGCCAAGGCCCATGAACGCCAGAGGGTATACCTTGAATCCTCTAGGATAAGCTGGAAGACACTCCCACTAATGATGTCCTCCGGGTCCGGTTGCGTAATCTGCACAACATAAAGAAGTGCATGTGTAGCATCAGTACAACCGACCCCATGTACTGATAAGTGCCTAGACTAACCTCGGCGAAGCAGTGACGAGGCTAGAACAAGACTATCAAATAAACCTGTGCAGTTCAAATAAATAGATATACATATATACAACGAATAAGAAATATAGGGAGAAAATAATTAATAAAGGAAGGGGAACAAGCTGTGGGGAGATAACAGTTTCATATAAGAAATCTTAATAAGGAAAAAAACAATAAAGCCAACATATCAATAAGGACAAGAAATAACAAACTTGCACGGCATCACCCTTCGTGCTTTTACTCTCGTCTTCACTATGCAATGCATAATAAAAACAATGTAAATCATGGCACGACATCACCCTTCGTGCTTTTACTCTCTTTCCTCACAGTATAATCAATGAATATCGGTACAGAATGGTACATCGTACGGCACAGTATCACCCTTCGTGCTTTAGCTTTCTTCCTCACCCAAACAACAATCACAAACAAGGGCAAGGGAGTGAACAGAATAGAAATAATAACCCCGGCAAGGGAACAATATCAAATAATGCACGACATCACCCTCCGTGCTTTAACACTCTTCCTCACAATATCAAACAGTGCACGGCATCAACCTTTGTGCTTTAACACTCTTCCTAACCCAAACAACAATCACTAACAAGGGAAAAGGAGTAAGCAAAATAAAATAGAAATCCCGACAAGGGAACATCAATTAAACAATTAAATCCCGGCAAGGGAAGATCAATTAAACAATTAAATCCCGGCAAGGGAACAATAACAGTAATCTCAACATCCCAATAAGGGAGACCATATCAAAAGCGAAAATGACCCGGCAAGGGTATATTTTAGTAGCTCTTTCTCTTTCTTTAACTTCATTTCATAATTTACTCTATTACTTGAGCCAATGCTCCAAAGGATACAATTATCTCATATACATTCATCATTCGTATTACAATCTGAGACAATGCTCCTAAGGATACAATTATCTCATATATCTTCATCATTCATATTACAATCTGAGCCATTGCTCCAAAGGATACATTTATCTGATATATCTTCATCATTCGTATTACAATCTGAGCCAATGCTGCAAAGGATACGATTATCTCATATATCTTCATCATTCGTATTACAATTTGAGCCAATGCTCCAACAGAGTTTAAATATTACAATTCCCTTCACATATTCTTCACAACATATAGAAATCATCAATTAAGCATGGAAATTACCACAAAATCGGAATATTCACAATATAAGGACTCACGGTCATGCTAAACACCAATGTATAGATACTCGTCACCATGCCTATACATCGTATTTGACAATTGGCAAGTAGAAAATTATACTCAACTCCTATTCCCTCAAGCTAAGGTTAGACCAAACACTTACCTCGGGTCCAAATATAGCAATCAACACTCTAACACCGCCTTTCCTTTAGAATTCAACTCCAGAGTGGTATTATCTAGGAATAATCAACTCAAGTATATCAATAAGGATTCAACAATTCAATTACATAGCCTAATTACCCGTCTCCATGCATTCTTTCAAACTAACAAAATTTGACCCCGGACCCGCTTGGTCCAACACGAGGCTCGGATTAAAAACCATGTCACCCATTCACCCACGAGCCCGAATATATAATTTGTTTTCAAATTCGACCCCAAAACGAGGTCTAAATCAAGAAATTCAAAAAAGCCTAACTCTACCCAAATTCCCAATTTTCTACTCTAATTTGCATGCTTTCAGGCTTAGGAATTCATTATATATAGATGAAAAATGAAGGAAACGAGTTAAAATTTACTAACCCGAGAAGTTTTGATGAGGGATGGCTTCAATGGATGCCTAAGGTCTTTGGAGAAGAATAAGTTCGTTATTTTCTATAAAAATCCCGTAGCTACTGGTTCTGGAAATATTTATATACCACTGGGCAAAATTGCCCTTCGCGATCGCGGAAGGGAGTCGCGTTCGCGAAGGGTAGACTAGACAGATCATCGCGATCGCGAAGAGTAAAAAAAGCTGGGGTCCAGAAGTTGATTTACACGAACGCGTGGGACATCACGCGAACGCGATGAAGGAGACCTGTAAAGCTACGCGATCGCGGTCAACTGTACGCGATTGCGAAGAGGAAAAGAGGGCTAAGCCCTCAAGGTCAAATAACCCTACGCGATCGCGAGGGAATGGACACGAACGCGATGAAGGAAAACTTAAAGCTTCGCGAACGCGGAAGAGGCTTCGCGATCACGAAGAACAAATGGACCTGCAACAGCTGAAGCAAAAACCAGCAAATTTTCCTAAGTTCAAAATCACTCCGAAACACCTCCGAAACACTCCCGAGCCCTCGAGGTTCCTAATAAATCACATGCACTAACTCAGCAACATCCTACGACTTTCACCGTGCGATCAAATCTCCAATATAACATCAAAAACAATGAATCAAACCTCAAAATCACTAGTTTTTTTTCCTTCAAACTTCATAAACTTTCAAATTTAGAGTTTTAAGTCCGAAACATGTCAAGCGACATCCAATTTCAACCAAACTTCACGGAAATATCTCAAACCACATATAATACATGTACCGGGCGTCAGAACCAAAATACGGGCTCGATACCAACAATTTCAGACTAACAATTTTACTCAAAAATTCACTCCTCGGGCTTGGGACCCCGGAATTCAATTCCGAGCATATGCCCAAGTCCCATATTTTCCTACGGACTCCCGGGACCGTCAAATCACGGGTCCGTGTCCGTTTAGCCAAAATGTTGACCGCAGTCAAATTTACGCATTTTAATATCAAATCTTAGCATTTTTCAAGAATTTCATATTTAAGCTATCCGGCTATGCGCCCGGACTGCACACACAAATCGAGGCAACTACAAATAAGGTTTTCAAGGGCTCGAAATAGGAAACTGCCACAGGAATGAAATGTGCAGAGTTGGTCAGCCTATGAACAATGACCCAAACTGCATTGAACTTCTTCCGGGTCAACGGAAGTCCAGTAAAGAAGTACATAATGATCCTCTCCCACTTCCACTCGGGAAGCTCAATCCTCTGAAATAAACCACCAGGCCTCTGATGCTCATACTTAACCTGTTGACAATTCAAACACCACGGCACATGTGCCACAATATCCTTCTTTATTCTACACCACCAATAATGCTGCCGCAAATCCTGATACATCTTCGCGGCGCCCGGATGAATAGAGTACCGGGAACTATGGGCCTCCCCGAAAATCAACTCTCAAATCCCATCAACATTGGGCACACAAACTCACCCCTGTAATCTCAAAACACCATCATCATCTAAGGTCACCTGCTTGGCACCTCCGTGCTGCACCGTGTCTCTAAGGACACACAAATGGGGATCATCAAACTGCCGATCACGGATATGCTCCAATAATGAAGAACGAGCGACCGTAAAAGCCAACACTCGAATAGGCTCAGAAATATCCAACCTCACAAATGAATTGGCAAAAACCTGAACATCCTAGGCAAGCGGCCTCTGACTGACCATAATAAAAGCAAGACTACCCATGATAGGTGACTTCCTACTCAAAGCATCGGCCACCATATTGGCCTTCCCCGTGTGATATAAGATGGTAATATCATAATATTTCAACAACTCCAAACACCTTCTCTGCCTCAAATTCAACTCCTTTTTCTTGAACAAGTACTGAAGACTCTTATGATCCGTGAACACCTCACACGCCACGCCATACAGATAGTGCCTCCAAATCTTCAATGCATGGACAATGGCTGCCAACTCCAAATCATGCACTGTATAGTTCTTCTCATGAATATTCAACTGCCTCGATGCATAAGTAATGACCTTGCCATCCTGCATCAACACTGCACCAAGTCCAATACAGGAGGCATCGCAATAGACTGTATAAGGCCCTGAACCTGTGGGCAAAACCAATACCGTGCCATAGTCAGAGCTGTCTTGAGCCTCTGAAAGCTCGCCTCACACTCGTCCGACCATCTGAACTGGGAAACCTTCTTGGTTAACCTGGTCATTGGGGCTGCAATAGATGAGAAACCCTCCACGAATCGACGATAATAGCCTGCCAGTCCTGAGAAACTCCGAATCTCTATAGCTGATGCGGGTCTAGGCCAGTTCTTGACTGCCTCAACCTTCTTCGAGTCAACCTGAATACCCTATAGTGACACGACATGACCCAGGAATACAACTGAACTCAACCAGAACTCACACTTCGAAAACTTTGCATAAAGCTGACTATCCTTCATAGTCTGAAGAACCACTTCGAGATGCTGCTCGTGCTCCTCTTGACTGCGAGAGTATATCAATATATCATCAATGAAAACTATCACGAACGAGTCCAAATAAGGCCTGAACACTCGGTTCATCAAATCCACAAAATCTGCTGGGGCATTTGTCAACCCAAACGACATGACTAAAAACTCGTAATGCCCGTACCGAGTGCGAAAAGCTATCTTAGGGACACCGGATGACCTAATCCTCAACTGATGGTAGCCAGATCTCAAGTCTATCTTTTAAAATACCTTGGCACCCTGAAGCTGATCGAACAAATCATCAATCCTCGGTAGTGGATACTTATTCTTTATTGTAACCTTTTTCAATTGCTGGTAATCAATGCACATCCTCATCGACCATCCTTTTTCTTTACAAACAATACTGGAGCACCCCAAGGAGAAACGCTAGGCCTAATGAAACCCTTCCTAAGAAAATCCTACAAATGTTCCTTCAACTCTTTCAACTCTGGCGGGGCCATGCGATACTGAGGAATAGAAATGGGCTGGGTGCCCGAAGCCAGATCAATGCAGAAATCAATGTCCCTGTCGGGTGGCATCCCCGACAGGTCTGAAGGGAAGACCTCAGGAAACTCATGAACCACGGGCACCGAATCAATAGAGGGAACCTCAACGCTGGAATCGCGCACATAAGCCAAATAAGACAAACACCCCTTCTCGACCATACGCTGAGCCTTCAAGTACGAAATAACACTGTAGAATGACCAGGAGTCCCCTTCCACTCCAAACGGGGCAAATTCGGTAAAGCTAAGGTCACCGTTTTGGCATGACAATCCAAGATAGCATGATATGAGGATAACCAGTCTATCCCAATATAACATCAAAGTCGACGATACCTAAAAGCAACAAATGAACACGGGTCTCAAGACCCCCAATCACCACAACACAAGAACGATGGACTCGATCGACCACGATAGAATCACCCACCGGTGCAGATACATAAACAGGAACACTCAGTGGATCACTAGGCATGACCATGTATGGTGCAAAACAAGAGGACACATACGAATACGTAGACCCTGGATCAAATAGCACTGAAGCATCTCTGTCACAAACCCGAATAGTACCTGTAATGACTGCATCTGAAGACTCAGCCTCTGGCCTGGCTGGAAGAGCATAACATCGGGGGTGGGCCCCACCACTCTGAACTATATCTCTGGGCCGGCCGGCTGCTGGCTGGCCTCCACCTCTGGCGGCCTGAGCTCCACCTCTATGACCTCTACCTCCATCTCTAGCATCTCTACCCCCACCTCTAGCTTGCTGGGCATGATGTGGAACACCGGGTGCTTGCACCATGGCACGAGAACCCTGATGCTGGGAACTACCTGATGCTCGAGGGAAAAATCTGGCAAGGTGACCCGGATCGCCACAAGTGTAACAAGACCTCGGTTGCTGATGGAACTGAACCTGACCCTGTCGACCTGGATGACCACCCAGGAAACTCTGATGCGGCAGTGCACTGATGGGAGCTGGTGGCGCACTGTAAGGCTGCTGATCAGAATGGTGCGTCTGATAACCACGACCACCTGAAGTACCATGGGAAACCTGGAGAGCTGACTGAAAAGGCATGGGAGGATGACCTCTGCCTAAAGAATCCCTGCCCCCAGATGAGGCTCTACTGAAATGACCAAAATGACGGGGCCTCTTGTCAGCCCCCTAACCACCACCCTGTGATAGAATTATCTCAATCCTCCTGGCCACATTGGCCACATCCTGGAATGATATATCTGTACCTGACTCTCTAGCCATCTGAAGTCTGATAGGCCGGGCCAATCCCTCGATAAACCTCCGAACCCTCTCCCGATCAGTTGGAAGTATCATAAGAGCATGTCAGGCTAGTGTGTGAACCTGGTCTCGTACTGAGTGACGGACATAGATCCCTACTGGAGACGCTCAAACTGCCTCCGAAGGTCCTCTCTCTGAGTAATGGGAAGGAACTTCCCCAAAAATACCTCTGAGAACTGAGTCCAAGTCAAAGGTGTAGATCCAGCTGGTCTGGCTAGGCAATAATCTCTCCACAAACTCTTGGTTGCGCCAGATAACCGAAAAGTAGCGAAGTCAACCCCGTTCGACTCCACTATGCCCATATTCCGAAGAACCTCATGGTAGTTGTCCAAATAATCCTGGGGGTCCTCTGATGGTGAACCAGTGTAAGTAGCAGTAAATAACTTAGTAAACATGTCCAGTCTCCACAAAGCATCTGCTGACATAGGTGCTCCCTCTGCTACCGGCGCTGCAATACCCGGCTGAGCTACTCTGGCTGGTTGAGGTGCCGGAGTCTGAAACTGTGGAGCTAGCTGCTCTGGCACGCTGGTGGAAGGAGTCTGGGCACCTCCCCCAGCATGAGATACAGCCAATGCTGTAGCAAGAAGACCCGCCTGGGCTACACTCTCAATGAGTCCGACTAGACGGACAAGGGCGTCCTGAAGCACTGGGTAGCTATGAACCCCTCTGGGACCTGAGCTAGTCCAACTGGGACTGCCAGAACTCGCACCTCCTCGTCAGACTCGACCTGAGAGTCCTTCACTGGGGCTGCAGCTCTAGGCTGAGCCCGGCCCCGACCTCGGCCTCTAGCACGACCTTGTCCTCAACCTCGAGCAGGAGTGTCAAGCTGCTCGACAGAACCAAGGGAAGTACGTGTCCTCGCCATCTGCGAGAGAATAGAATAGAAACTAAATCAGTACTCAGAATCATAGCGCATAACAGAGAAGAAAAGAAATATGGAGTCATCCTAACTTTGCAACCTCTGGGGGATAAATACAAACGTCTCTGTACCGGTCCCTCAGACTCTACCAAGTTGTCTGTGAGTTGTGAGACCTAAGTAACCTAGAGCTCTGATACCAACTTGTCACGCCTCGAAATCCCACCATCGGGTCGTGATGGCGTCTAACGTTGAAACCCACTAGATAAGCCAACGTACATAGATAATTTAGCATATTAACACCACTTTAATAGGATAACTAAACATATCACAGTTTAACAGAAGAAATAAATATGGTCTCCGGCTAAATAAGGAGAACATAATACAATGCGTATACTTTCCCAAAACCTGGAGTCACAAACACACGAACTGTCTACAAGAGTGCTAAATACAAGTCAGAAAAGAGAATACATAGCTGTCTCTAAAACTAGAGGAAGAAAAACAAGATAGAAGTGAAATCAAAGGGATGGAAGAGACGCCAAGGCCCACGAACGCCTGCGGGTATACTTTGAAGCCTCTAGGATAAGCTGGAAGACACTCCCACTAACGATATCCTCCGGGTCCGGCTGCGTAATCTGCACAACATAAAGAAGTGCAGGTGTAGCATCAGTACAACTGACCCCATGTATTGGTAAGTGCCTAGGCTAACCTCGGCGAAGTAGCGACGGGGCTAGAACCAGACTACCAAATAAACCTGTGCAGTTCAAATAAATAGATATACATATATACAACAAATAAGAAATATAGGGAGAAAACAATTAATAAAGGAAAGGGAACATGCTGTGGGGAGATAACAATTTCATATAAGAAATCTCAATAAGGAAAAGAACAACAAAGCTAGCATATCAATAAGGACAGGAAATCACAAACTTGCACGGCATCACTCTTCGTGCTTTTACTCTCGTCCTCACTATGAAATGTATAATGTAAACAATGTAAATCATGGCGAGACATCACCCTTCGTGCTTTTACTCTCTTTCCTCAGAGTATAATCAATTAATATCGGTACGGAATGGTACATCGTACGGCACGGTATCACCCTTTGTGCTTTACACTCTTTCCTCACAATGTCAAACAATGCACGACATCACCCTTCGTGCTTTAGCACTCTTCCTCACCCAAACAACAATCACAAACAAGGGCAAGGAAGTAAACAGAATATCAATAACAACCCCGGCAAGGGAACAATATCAAACATGTCACGGCATCACCCTTCGTGCTTTAATACTCTTCCTCACAATATCAATCAGTGCACAGCATCCCCCTTCGTGCTTTAACACTCTTCCTCACCCAAACAGAAATCACAAACAAGGGTAAGGGAGTAACCAGAATAAAATATAAATCCCGGCAAGGGAACATCAATTAAACAATTAAATCCCGGCAAGGGAACAATAACAGTAATCTCAACATCCCAATAAGGGAGACCATATCAAAAGCAACAATGACCCGACAAGGGTATATTTTAGTAGCTCTTTCTCTTTCTTTCACTTCATTTCATAATTTACTCTATTACTTGAGCCAATGCTCCAAAGGATACAGTTATCTCATATATCTTCATCATTCGTATTACAATCTGAGCCAATGCTCCAACAGAGTTTAAAGACTACAATTCCCTTCACATATTCTTCACACCATATTGAAATCATCAATTAAGCCTGGAAATTACCACAAAATCAGAATATTCACAATATAAGGACTCACGGTTATGTTAGACACCAATGTATATATACTCGTAACCATGCCTATACATCGTATTTGAATATTGGCAAGTAGAAAATTATACTCAACTCCTATTCCCTCAAGCTAAGGTTAGACCAAAAACTTACCTCGGGTCCAAAATATAGCAATCAACCCTCTAACACTGCCTTTCCTTTAGAATTCAACTCTGGAATGGTATTTTCTAGGCATAATCAACTCAAGTATAACAATAAGGATTCAATAATTTAATTACATAGCCTAATTACCCGTCTCCATGCATTCATTCAAACTAACAAAATTTGACCCCGGGCCCGCTTTGTCCAAACATGAGGCTCAGACCAAAAACCACGTCACCCATTCACCCACGAGCCCGAATATATAATTTGTTTTCAAATTCGACCCCAAAACGAGGTCTAAATCAAGAAAATTCAAAAGGGCCTAACTCTACCCAAATTCCCAATTTTCTACTCCAATTTGCATGTTTTTAGGCTTAGGAATTTATTAGATATAGATAAAAAATGAAGGAAACGACTTAAACTTTACTAACCCAAGAAGTTTTGATGAGGGATGGCTTCAACGGATGCCTAAGGGCTTTGGAGAAAAAGAAGTTTGTTATTTTCTATAAAAATCCCGTAGCTACTGGTTCTGGAAATATTTATATACCACTGGGAAAAATTGCCCTTGGCGATCGCGGAAGAGAGGTCGCGTTCGCGAAGGGTAGACTGGACAGACCATCGCGACCCGAAAGGGAGGACGCAATCGTGGAAAGTAAAAAAAGTTGGGCTCCAAAAGTTGACTTACGCGAACGCGTGGGACATCACGCGAACGCGAACGCGAACGCGATGAAGGAGTCCTGTAAAGCTACACGATCGCGGTCAACTGTACGCGATTGCGAAGAGGAAAAGAGGGCTAAGCCCTCAAGGTCAAATAACCCTATGCGATCGCGAGGGAATGGACGCGAACGCGATGAAGGAAAACTTAAAGCTTCGCGAACGCAGAAAAGGCTTTGCGATCGCGAAGAACAAATGGACCTGCAACAGCTGAAGCAAAAACCAGCAAATTTTCCTTAGTTCAAAATCACTCCGAGACACCTCCAAAACACTCCCGAGCCCTCGGGGCTCCTAAAAAATCACATGCACTAACTCAACAACATCCTACAAACTTAACCCTGCGATCAAATCGCCAATATAACATAAAACATAACGAATCAAACCTCAAAATCACTAGTTTTTTTTCTTCAAACTTCATAAACTTTCAAATTTAGAGTTTTAAGTCCGAATCACGTCAAACGACTTCCAATTTCAACCAAACTTCACAGAAATATCTTAAACCACATATAAGACCTGTACCGAGCGCCGAAACCAAAATACGGGCCCGATACCAACTTATTCTAGCAAACTTTCATTTTACTTTTCTTTATAAATTTAAGAAAAACAATTTTACTCAAAAATTCACTCCTCGGACTTAGCACCTACGAATTCTATTTCGGGCATATACTCAAGTCCCATATTTTCCTACGGACCCTCCGGGACCGTCAAATCACGGGTCCGGGTCCGGGTCCGGGTCCGGGTCTGTTTACCCAAAATGTTGACCACAGTAAAATTTACTCATTTTAATATCAAATCTTAGAAGTTTTCAAAGAATTTCATATTTAAGTTATCTGGCTACGCATTCGGATAGCGCACGCAAATCAAGGCAACCACAAATGAGGATTTCAAGGCCTCGGAAGTACGGAATGGGTAATAAAATAGGTGATGACCCTTTGGGTCGTCACATTCTGCACCTCTAAAACAACTGTTCGTCCTCGAACGGACAGAAGAAGGAAGTACGTAAGTCGGGAAATAAATGAGGGTAACGGCTCCGCATATTGGACTCGGACTCCCAGGTCGATGCCTCAGGAGGCTGACCTCTCCACTGAACATGAATAGAAGGGAAACTCTTGGATCTCAACCGACGAACCTGCCGGTCTAGAATAGCTACCGGCTCCTCCTCATAAGATAAGCCCTTGTCCAACTGGACATTGCTGAAATCTAATACGCGGGCTGGATCGCCGTGATACCTCCGAAGCATGGACACATGAAAATCTGGATGCACGAATGATAAGCTATGCGGCAATGCAAGTCTATAAGCCACCTCTCCCACTCGATCAAGAATCTCAAACGGACCAATGAACCTAGGGCTAAGCTTGCCCTTCTTCCCAAATCTCATCACGCCCTTCATAGGAGACACTCGGCGCGATACTCGCTCACCAACCATAAAAGCCACATCTCGAACCTTGCGATCTGCA
Source organism: Nicotiana paniculata (assembly GCA_005239505.1). NCBI lineage: Eukaryota > Viridiplantae > Streptophyta > Magnoliopsida > Solanales > Solanaceae > Nicotiana > Nicotiana paniculata. The sequence goes on along the minus strand of ML353325.1, from coordinate 34,073 downwards.
TAACTCTTTTTCCTGGACTGAGCTGTACGAAGCCTATCCTGAATGATCCTGACCTTGTCCAAGGCCTCCTGAACCAAATCTGTACCCAACAACCGAGCCTCTCCGGGCTCAAACCATCCAACCGGAGATCGACACCTCCTACCATATAAAGTCTCATAAGGAGCCATCTGGATACTCGACTGGTAGCTGTTGTTGTAGGCAAACTCTGCTAAAGGCAAGAATTGATCCCATGATCCTCCAAAGTCAATAACACAAGCTCGGAGCATATCCTCCAATGTATGAATAGTCCGCTCGGGCTGCCCATCCTTCTGAGGATGAAATGTTGTGCTCAACTCCACCTGAGTGCCTAACTATCGTAGAACTGCTCCCTAGAAACGCAAGGTAAACTGCGCGCCCCGGCCCGAAATGATAGATAGTGGCACACCATGAAGGCGAACAATCTCCTGGACATAGATCTCAGATAACCTCTCAGATGAATAGGAAACTGCCACAGGAATGAAATGTGCAGACTTGGTCAGCCTATCAACAATGACCCAAACTGTATCGAACTTCTTCCGGGTCAACGGAAGTCCAGTAACGAAGTACATAGTGATCCTCTCCCACTTCCACTCGGGAAGCTCAATCCTCTGAAATAAACCACCAGGCCTTTGATGCTCATACTTAACCTGTTGACAATTCAAACATCGCGCCACATGTGAAACAATATCCTTCTTCATTCTATGCCACCAATAATGCTGCCGCAAATCCTGATACATCTTCGTGGCGCCCGGATGCATAAAGTACCAGGAACTATGGGCCTCCCCTAAAATCAACTCTCGAATCCCATCAACATTGGGCACACAAACTCGCCCCTGCAATCTCTAAACACCATCATCATCTAAGGTCACCTTCTTGGCACCTCCGCGCTGCACCGTCTCTCTAAGGACACACAAATGGGGATCATCAAATTGCTGATCACGGATATGCTCTAATAATGAAGAACGAGCGACCGTACAAGCCAACACTCGACTAGGATCAGAAATATCCAACCTCACAAATCGATTGGCCAAAGCCTGAACATTAAAGGCAAGCAGCCTCTGACTGATCGGAAAAAACGCAAGACTGCTCATGCTAGCTGACTTCCTACTCAAAGCATCGGCCACCACATTGGCCTTTCCCGGGTGATATAAGATGGTAATATCATAATCTTTCAACAACTCCAACCACCTTCTCTGCCTCAAACTCAACTCCTTTTGCTTGAACAAGTACTGAAGACTCTTATGATCCGTGAACACCTCACACCCCCACGCCATACAGATAGTGCCTCCGTATCTTCAGTGGGTGGACAATGGCTGCCAACCCCAAATCATGCCCTTGATAGTTCTTCTCATGAATCTTCAACTGCTTCGAAACATAAGCAATGACCTTGCCATCCTGCATCAACACGGCACCAAGTCCAATATGGGAAGCATCACAAAAGACTGTATAAGGCCATGAACCTGCGGGCAAAACCAATACTGGTGCCGTAGTCAGAGCTGTCTTGAGCCTCTTAAAGCTTGCCTCACCCTCGGCCGACCATCTAAACTAGTCACCCTTCTGGGTCAACCCGGTAATCGGGGCTGCAATAGATGAGAACCCCTCCACTAACCGACGATAATAGCCTGCCAATCCCAAGAAACTACGAATCTCTATAGCTGATACGGGTCTAGGCCAGTTCTTGACTGCCTCAACCTTCTTCGAGTCAACCTGAATACCCTGTGCTGACACGACATGACCCAGGAATGGAAATTAACTCAATCATAACTCACACTTTGAAAACTTTGCATAAAGCTAAATATCCTTCAGAGTCAAAAGAACAACTCTGAGATGCTGCTCGTGCTCCTCTTGACTGTGGGAGTATATCAATATATCATCAATGAAAACTATCATGAATGAGTCCAAATAAGACCTGAACACTCGGTTCATCAAATCCATAAAAGCTGCTGGGCATTTGTCAACCCAAATGACATGACTAAAAACTCGTAATGCCCGTACCAAGTGCGGAAAGGTGTCTTAGGGACATCGGATGCCCTAATCCTCAACTGATGGTAGCAAGATCTCAAGTCTATCTTTGAAAATACCAAGGAGAAACTCTGGGCCTAATGAAACCCTTCCCAAGCAAATCCTGCAACTGTTCCTTCAACTCTTTCAACTCTGGCAGGGCCATGCGATACGGCAAAATAGAATTTGGCTGGGTGCCCGGAGCCAAATCAATGAAGAAATCAATGTCCCTGTCGGGTGGCATCCCCGGCAGGTCTGAAGGGAAGATCTTAGGAAACTCACGAACCACGGGCACCGAATCAATAGAGGGAACCTCAATGCTGGAATCGCGCACATAAGCCAAATAAGCCAAACACTCCTTCTCCACCATATGTCGAGCCTTCACGTACGAAATAACACTTCAATGGATGGTGAACAAGTGTAAATAGCAGTAAATAACTTAGTAAACCTGTCCAGTCTCCACAAAGCATCTGCTGACATAGGTGCTCCCTCTGCTACCGGCGCTGCAATACCCGGCTGAGCTACTCCGACTGGCTGAGGTGCCGGAGTCTGAAACTGTGGAGCTAGCTGCTCTGGCACGCGGGTGGAAGGATTCTGGGCACCTCCCCTAGCATGAGATGCAGCAAGTGCTGTAGGAAGAAGACCCGCTTGGGCTACACTCTCCATGAGTCCGACTAGACGGACAAGGGCGTCCCGAAGCACTAGGGTAGCTATGAACCCCTCTGGGACTGCCGGAACTCGGATCTCCTTGTCAGACTCGACCTGAGGGTCCTCCACTGGGGCTGAAGCACTACGCTGAGCCCGGGCCCGGCCTCGGCCTCTAGCACGACCTCGTCCTCGACCTCGAGCAGGAGTGTCAAGCTGCTCGGCGGAACCAAGGGAAGTACGCGTCCTCTCCATCTGCGAGAGAATAGAATAGAAACAAAATTAGTACTCAAAATCATAGCGCACGACAGAGAAGAAAAGAAATATGGAGTCATCCTAACTTTGCAACCTCTGGGGGATAAATACAGACGTCTCTGTACCGATCCCTCAGACTCTACCAAGTTGTCTGTGAGTTGTGAGACCTAAGTAACCTAGAGCTCTGATACCAAGTTGTCACGCCCCGAAATCCCACCATCGGGCCGTGATGGCGTCTAACGTTGAACCCACTAGACAAGCCAACGTACATAGATAAACTAGCATATTAACACCACTTTAATAGGATAACTAAATAGTTCACAATTTAATAGCAGAAATAAATACGGTCTCCAGCTAAATAAGGAGAACATAATACAACAACACGTAAACTTTTCCAAAAGCTGGAGCCACAAACTCACGAACTGTCTACAAGAGTGCTAAATACAAGTCAGAAAAGAGAATACATAGTTGTCTCTGAAACTAGAGGAAGAAAAACAAGATAAAAGTGAAATCAAAGGGATGGAATAGACGCCAAGGCCCACGAACGCCATCGGGTATACCTTGAAGCCTCTAGGATAAGCTGGAAGACACTCCCACTAATGATGTCCTCCGGGTCCGGCTGCGGAATCTGCACAACATAAAGAAGTGCAGGTGTAGCATCAGTACAACCGACCCCATGTATTGGTAAGTGCCTAGGCTAACCTCGGTGAAGTAGCGACGAGGCTAGAACCAGACTACCAAATAAACCTGTTTAGTTCAAATAAATAGATATACATATATACAACATGTAAGACATATAGGGAGAAAACAATTAATAAAGGAAGGGGAACATGCTGTTGAGAGATAACAGTTTCATATAAGAAATCTCAATAAGGAAAAAAAAACAAAGCCAACATATCAATAAGGACAGGAAATCACAAACTTGCACGGCATCACCCTTCGTGCTTTTACTCTCGTCCTCATTATGCAATGTATAATGTAAACAATGTAAATCATGGCACGACATCACCTTTCGTGCTTTTACTCTCTTTCCTCAGAGTATAATCAATGAATATCGTTACAGAATGGTATATCTTACGGCACGACATCACCCTTCGTGCTTTACACTCTTTCCTCACAATGTCAAATAATGCACGGCATCACCCTTCGTGCTTTAGCACTCTTCCTCACCCAAACAACAATCACAAACAAGGGCAAGGGAGTAAACAGAATATCAATAATAACCCCGGCAAGGGAACAATATCAAACATGTCACGGCATCACCCTTCGTGCTTTAACACTCTTCCTCAAAATATCAAACAGTGCACGACATCCCCCTTCGTGCTTTAACACTCTTCCTCACCCAAACAGCAATCACAAACAAGGGCAAGGGAGTAAACAGAATATCAATAATAACCCCGGCAAGGGAACATCAATTAAACAATTAAATCCCGGCAAGGGAAAAATAACAGTAATCTCAACATCCCAATAAGGGAGACTACACAAAAAGCAACAATGACCCGGCAAGGGTATATTTTAGTAGCTCTTTCTCTTTCTTTCACTTCATTTCATAATTTACTCTATTACTTGAGAAAATGCTCCAAAGGATACAATTATCTCATATACCTTCATCATTCATATTACAATCTGAGCCAATGCTCCAAAGGATACAATTATCTCATAAACAATTAAATCCCGACAAGGGAACAATAGCAGTAATCTCAACATCCCAATAAGGGAGACCATATCAAAAGCAACAATGACCCGACAAGGGTATATTTTAGTAGCTCTTTCTCTTTCTTTCACTTCATTTCATAATTTACTCTATTACTTGAGCCAATGCTCTAAAGGATACAATTATCTCATATACCTTCATCATTCGTGTTACAATCTGAGCCAATGCTCCAAAGGATACAATTATCTCATATATCTTCATCATTCGTATTACAATCTGAGCCAATGATCCAACAGAGTATAAAGACTACAATTCCTTTCACATATTCTTCACAACATATTGAAATCATCAATTAAGCATGGAAATTACCACAAAATCGAAATATTCACAATATAAGGACTCACGATCATGCTAGACACCAAAGTATAGACACTCTTCACCATGCCTATACATCATATTTGACAGTTGGCAAGTAGCAAATTATACTCAACTCGTATTCCCTCAAGCTAAGGTTAGACCAAACACTTACCTCGGGTCCAAAATATAGCAATCAACCCTTTAACACCGCCTTTCCTTTAGAATTCAACCCCGGAATGGTATTATCTAGGCATAATCAACTCAAGTATATCAATAAGGATTCAATAATTCAATTACATAGCCTAATTACCTGTCTCCATGCATTCTTTCAAACTAACAAAATTCGACCCCGGGCCCACTTGGTCCAAACACGAGGCTCGGACCAAAAACCACGTCACCCATTCACCCACGAGCCCGACTATATAATTTATTTTCAAATTCGACCCCAAAACGAGGTCTAAATCAAGAAAATTCAAAAGGGCCTAACTCTACCGAAATTCCCAATTTTCTACTCTAATTTGCATGTTTTTAGGCTTAGGAATTCATTATATATAGATGAAAAATGAAGGAAACGAGTTAGAATTTACTAACCCGAGAAGTTTTGATGAGGGATGGCTTCAATGGATGCCTAAGGGCTTTGGAGAAGAAGAAGTTCGTTATTTTCTATAAAAATCCAGTAGCTACTGGTTTTGGAAATATTTATATACCACTGGGCAAAATTGCCCTTCGCGATCGCGGAAGAGAGGTCACGTTCGCGAAGGGTAGAATGGACAGACCATCGCGATCGCGGAAGGGAGGACGCAATCGCGGAAAGTAAAAAAATCTGGGCTCTAGAAGTTGACTTACGCGAACGCGTGGGACATCACGCGAACGCGAACGCGATGAAGGAGACCTGTAAAGCTACGCGATCACGGTCAACTGTACGCGAACGCGAAGAGGAAAAGAGGGCTAAGCCCTCAGGGTCAAATAACCCTACGCGATCACGAGGGAATGGACGCGAATGCGATGAAGGAAAACTTAAAGCTTCACGAACGCAGAAGAGGCTTCGCAATCGCGAAGAAAAAATGGACCTGCAACAGCTAAAGCAAAAACCAACAAATTTTCCTTAGTTCAAAATCACTCTGAGACACCTCCGAAACACTCCCGAGCCCTCGGGGCTCCTAACAAATCACATGCACTAACTCAACAACATCCGACTAACTTAACCGTGCGATCAAATCGGCAATATAACATCAAAATAAACGAATCAAACCTCAAAATCACTAGTTTTTTTTTCTTCAAAATTCGTAAACTTTCAAATTTTGAATTTTAAGTCCAAACCACGTCAAACGGCATCCAATTTCAACCAAATTTCACAGAAATATCTCAAACCATATATAAGACCTATACTGGGTGCCGGAACCAAAATACAGGCCCGATACCAACATATTCTTGCAAATTTTTATTTCACTTTTCTTTATAAATTTGAGAAAAACAATTTTTCTCAAAAATTCACTCCTCGGGCTTGGGACCTCGGAATTAGATTCCAGGCATATGCCCAAGTCTTATATTTTTCTACGGACCCTCCGAGACCGTCAAATCACGGGTCGGGGTGCGTTTATGCAAAATATTGACCGGAGTCAAATTTACTCATTTAATATCAAATCTTAGCATTTTTCACATAATTTCATATTTAAGCTGTCCAGCTACGCGCCCGGACTGTGCACGCAAATCGAGGCAACCAAAAATGAGGTTTTCAAGGCCTCGGAAGTACGAAATGGGCAATAAAATAGGTGATGACTCTTTGGGTCGCCACATGCATACCCTCATCAAGCCTCTTAACAGTGCCATCATCTACCTAGTCATCCGAAATTGACAATGATGCCTAAGAATTTCCGACCTTCTTTCCAGAACTAAACCGTGACCTCACACATGCAAATCTCGCTCTACACGACATACCGCATACACCATACCATCCTATGATAAACATGAGAACTTCATAATCCCTTCCGAATCACAAGCAACAACACACCCAACTAGACAAGAACTTCCCATTTGATCCCATTTAGAAGCAAAATCACTATACATCACCTGCACCTCACGCTAGTATAAAATACGCATCTCTAACCGTGGTAGAAACCATCAGGAACTATCTGAATCCCGTTTGCACAACACCAAATCGTCCGGACTGAATCCTTATAACTCAACCAATTTATGCAGGCCACCAAAAATCCAAGAGCATTGCTAAGAAACACCTGTAAAGACTCGTAGCCACATGAACACCCAAAGAACTAATCATATCCCTTACCATGCCGATCAGATCTACTACGAAGTTGTCCTATTTATCCAAGTTCTTTCTGCCTTACCTACAAATTGGTACTTCTTTTTTCCATAATTCTGCAATTCTCAACCTAGACTCACCATGCGAGACCCAAGCATAAAACCATATTGTCTGAGGCTCATAAGCCACTGAATACTCTCTCAAATATCCCCAAAAGTGCCATATTCAAAATACTTACCCTGAAGAGATTTCCTGCGAATCTAAAGCCATTACCTTCACCTTCCTGATACTGATATGTAGAATCCATGATAATGTAGAAATGCCACAAGTCTTGACATCCTCCATGTAAATCTCAGTTCTAGCCCAAAACACACCTTGAAGATTCCCAATTGCTATATTTAACCTTGAATCCGTCAGAACCATTCTCGAGAGTCATCCACTCTACGCAAATCTCAATCACACTGATCAAGCAGACATAACGACTTGGCCCCATTGGCGCACAAACATACTAGGAAGTAATTCATGCACTGGAAGCAATAAGCAATCCCATACACTGCACCCACTACACCTTTTACAAGTACCACTCAATCATTCTATAAAACCCATCTACCCATAGAGTACATTACAACCGGTATCAAAGAATTTCTATTACTCGAGTCATTCCCAGACTCCATCTCTGGACGTCATAACTGATCCACCAATATACCTTTAACTGAAACCAATACAACACATAATCGCGCAATCAACTTATCATTAGCAGACTCCCCCACTTGGCTCAAACCTATAGATCAAAACAAACAGTAACTCATAATGACCATATGCTAACACCGCCGCCATATCACAACGAGATTCAACTAAATCCTTCATAAGCTCATATATAACTCAACCCATTTAACATCCCAAATTATCTCCAACCTCGCATTCACCATTGCAATAGCCGTGTCAATTCCCACAAGTGATCTAAACTAAAATTGCAACATATATCAATTACTGGAAAAAGAGAACTTGCTACAAAATAACATAAGTATCACACAACCTCAGAACACCTCGCGAGAAATAGCCCCACCTGCTTAGCCTCAAACTGATATCTATCTATACACTTTCAAAGATCATAGCTATTACGCAATCGCTTTACCTTCCTACATTAGAACAAACCAATGCCTACCATCGAGACATCACAATAAGTGGTATAAGAACATGAAGCTGATGGAAGAACTAACACTAGAGCTGTGGTCAAGGAAATTTTGAGATTCTGCAAGCTCTCTCCACACTCGTCTGACCACTTGAATACCCTCACTGGACACCACGTGCCCCAAGAATGCTACTAAACTGAGCCAAAAATTCACACTTGGAGAACCTTGCATAAAACTTCTCCTCCATCAATCTCTCTAATACCCTCCTCAAATGCTGGGTATGCTCCTCCTGGCTACATGAGTATGCCAGGTTGCCATCAGTGAATACAATAACGAAGGAGTGCTAACACGGCTGAAATACACCGTTAATCAAATACATGAATGCTCCTGGCGCATTGGTCAGCTCAAAAGACATCACCAAGAACTCATAACACAACAGAAAAATCCACTTCACTCCACAACTAAAAAACATAAGAGGTCTACCAATATACTCACAACTCGAAGCCATATGCCAACTCGAGACATAAATCAAACACCTAATAGTTCTTTCCACATATCCAGCCAATCTTTTTGTCACAACCAAACAATATGAACTCATCTCACCCGCAAATCACACTCATCACATAGACATATAGTCACAAAGTCCCTTCAACAAAGACACCAACGAACATATAAATCCCCAAATGCACGGCTCACACAATCGAAATCTTAGCACTCAAGCCACAGAATGAATCCGGACTCACGTCATCCAGACTGGCCCATTATCAACATGCTAAAATCACATCTCATCCATGGAAGTCACAAGTCGTCGATGCACAGCTGATACCAAGCGCTCACGTGCGCATTGGAATACATGGAAGGAATTTAAGAGTTACGCTTTTGGCTGAATAAAATGGATTCGCACGACCAGAATTCAAGAATGTGATATTTTCCTAAGGATTCTGTAGCTTCTCGAAGATAAGTACAGAAGTCTTCGTACCGATCCGCAAGACTCTACTAAACCTGCTCATGACCGGTGAGTCCCATGTAACCTAGCGCTCTGATACCAACTTGTCACGACCCCAAATCTAAAGCAGACGTGATGGCGCTTATCGTGGGACTAGGCCAGCCAAATCCACAATCAAATCGTAATAATCTTTCATTTATATCATTACCAAACTGATAACCCATAAAGGTTTCGTTTAAACATTTTAAAAATAGATAAAGCTACACCAAATAAAAAATACAATCCCGAGATCCCGGAGTCACTGGTCATGAGCATCTACCGAAACTCTAGAAAAATAAACCCTATAATAGTAAGCAGGAGAGAGCAGGGTTGCGGACGTGTGCAACTACCTCGCAAAAATCTCCTAGAAATCTCTGGAACAGATACACAGCTCACTCTGCCCTAGCACCTGGATCTGTACACAATGCGCAGAGAGTAATGTGAGTACGCTAACTCTGTAGTAATGAAAATAAATTAGGTCTGAGCAGTAAGAAACACAAAAAGTCAGATCATCATTTCATAATAAGAACATTCTTTCTTTCCAACAGTGTATACATTAAATCATCATGCTTAAAAGCCGATTTTTGGTAAAAATCATTTGGGAATATACTTGGCAACAGTTTCAACATAATTTTCAAGAATTTTAGTGTAAAAAATAATAAAAATTATAAAAAGCAGAGTGAAAGTGGTAAAATCATAAGTATCCCCTCGGGGAAAACATGTATCAGAAACTGCCCCTCGGGCGTAACGTCACTCAGAAATCTCGCCCCTCGGGCATACCTCACAGTCACTCAGAATAAGCCCCTCGGGAAACCTCACAGTCACTCATACATCCCAATCACTCGTCACTCGGCACTCACACTCTATAGGTACCTGCGCTCACTGGGGGGGTGTGTACAGACTCCGGAGGGGCTCCTTCAGCCCAAGCGCTAATATCAAGCCACCTCTGGCATATGATATCCTCACAAACAGGAACTTGGCCTCACTCAATAAGAAATTCTCAAAAAGCCACTCGCGCTACCAGTAAAACGAGGTACTCGACCAAAAATATCATTTTATATCTCAAAATAGTGTAAATAAGGCCGAGTTTCAAAATCAGTTAAACATAATATGATTGAATGAAAATCATAAGTCAAGACAGTGAGGAAATAGCAGTAAAAGCCCCCAAGGGGTCTAAAACAAGTCGGCACAAAGCCCCAAATATGGCTTACAACCCAAATATTGCAATTGTCATTAAACACGATTTAACATATGATTTAAAATTAAATACGCAACTCAATAGTTGCCACGGGAAGGACCAAGTCAAAATCCAAAATCAGTGCAAGCCACACACTCGTCATGCGGCATGTGCGCCACTCCGAAAATAGTGAGAAAATATGAAGTCCGGGGTTTCATACCATCAGGACAAGATTTACAGTCATTGCTTACCTCAAACCGACCCAAACACTAAATCATGATGCTCTTGCCTCTCGCATCGGCTCCCGATTGCTCCGAATCTAACCAAAACCATATTAATATCATCCAGATACGCTAAAGGAACAAAGCCCACTCGAAAATTATCAAATTTAACCAAAATTCCCGAAATTGACCAAACCGGTCCCCGGACCCACATCTCGAAATTTTATAAAATTGCATCACAAGAATTCTCATCCTTTCCCGAGTCTATACATACTAAGAACATCAAAATAGGACCACAATAGCCCCTTCAATTACTCAACAAAAGTCCCAATTTTTCATGCCCTAACTTCCCCAAATTTTGGGTTTAAATCCAACTAATTTATAGTTTAATTACTAATAAAACAACATAGAATCGAGTTATGAAGTCAAAAATCTTACATTCCAAACGTTCCCCTTTGAATCCCTCTTTGAATCTCTCTCAAGAGCTCTAATTTCATCCAACAATGGTGAGAAGTGGGCTCAAACTCGGGGATGTGGCTTTTTAAAGCACACTGCCCAGGCCCCTCGTTTAACCCTACGAGATCACAGAATAACCCACGCGATCGCAAAGCTTTTCATTCCCAACTAACGTGATCGCGACCCTTCCCACGCGACCGCATAGCACAAATCCTTCCACTCCTCACCAGCTCACTCTCCTCTACGTGAACGCGACCTTGGGCATGCATTCGCGTAGCACAACATCACAGTCACACGCGATCGTGATCTGACCTCTGCGATCGCATAGAGAATATTTCACCCTTGCCCAACTTAGCCTACGCGATCGCGAAGAAGAAAAATTCCTGCAACAGAAACCAGCAAAACTGCTATCTCCCAAAACCAAATATCGATCCGTTAACCACCCGAAACTCACCCGAGGCCCTCGGGACCTTAACCAAACATGCCAACACATCCCATAACCTTATTCAAACTTGGTCGAGCCCTAAAAACACCCAAAACAATGCCAAAACACTCAAGATCACACCAGATTCAAGCTTATGAACTTTGAGATTTCTAAATTTCTCCAATGATGCCGAAACTAACCAAAAAACGTCCGAATGACCTAAAAATTTGCACACACGTCCAAAATGATACTACAAACCTGCTCAATTTTCCAGAATTCCATTTCGACCACGATAGCTAATTTTCCACTGCCGACCAGAAATCTCCAAAAACTCAATTTTGCCAATTCAAGTCTAATTATACTATGGACATCAAAACCACATTCCGAACACACTCCTAAGTCCCAAATCACATAACAAAGCTATTTGAACCATAAAACTTACATTCTGAAGTCATTTACCAATAAGTCAACTTCCAGTTGACTTTTCCAACTATTGAACCAAGTTAAGAGACTAAGTGTCTCATTGCTCTCCAAAAATTGCTCCGAACCCGAGCCAACCAATCTAACACAACATAATGAAGATGAACCACATATAATGAAGCATAAAAGGGGAAAATGAGGCTATTATTCTCGGAACAACCGGCCAGGTCGTTACAGAACCAGACGCTCGTTTTGAGAATTTAAGCTTCATTCAGCGGCATAGGATCTTGAACAGCTTCGTATGGTGATTTTGGACTTAGGCATGCGTAGGATTTGGAATTGGAGGTCCGTAGGGTAATTTGAAGTGTTCCGGCGAAATTTGCAAAAGTTGAAGTTTGGATAGTTGAGAGGTTTTACCAAGAGTTGACTTTTGTTATATAGGGGCCGGATTACAATTTCGGGAGTTGGAACAGCTCCGTTGTGTCACTTGGGAATTGTCTGCAAAATTTGACGTCATTCCGGGTTGGTTAGATAGGTTTCGGCGCGAGTTTTAGAAGTTGGAAGATTTTGAAGTTCATAAGTCTGATTCATGGTGCAATTCATAGTTTCATAGTTTTTCGATGTGATTGAGGCCTTGAGAGGGTCCGTATTAGGTTATTGAACTTGTTGGTATGCTTGGACGGGGTCCCGGAGGCCCCGGGCATGTTTCGGTTGAGTTTCAGATGTTTTTCATTGTTTTGAACAGGTCTGGTTCTGATATCTCGCACCTGTGACACTTTGGAGCGTTGGTGCGGCTTCGCTCGTGCATGATTATGATTTCTTCTGCGATCAAAATATCCTGGGAGCTTGCTCACTTCTGCGGAGGCCGACACGCAGGTGTGAATGCCGCTTTTGCGATCCAGCAATCACACTTGCAAAGAAGCTCGCTTCTACGTTTCCCCCTCATGCTTCTGCGGTGCCGCTGTAAATCCGCAGATGTGAGTTTAGGCCTGGCTACCTGAGTTCACAGATGCGAACTCTTTCTCGCAAATGTGTGTGCGCAGGTGCACCTCCTTGTCCGCAGATGCGGAAATCCTGGGCAGAATCATATAAGTCAAGGGTTTGGCCATTTTCTTCACATTTTGAGTTTTAAACTTCGGTTTTGGGAGCTTCTTTGTGGGGTTTTCAAGAAAATCGATTAGGTAAGTGATCTTCACCTTGAATTTATTATATTCCATGATTTTATCTTCATTTTCATCATTTAATTTGTATTTGAGTTGAGGAAAATGGTGGGTTTTTAAGAAAGTTTTAAAAATGAAAAATCATGATTTGAGGGACGAATTGGTATCGGAATTTGATAAATTTTGTATGGTTGAACTCGTGTCGGAATAGGTGTTCGGGTTTTGTGAAATTTATCGGGTTTGAGGTGCGGATCGGGGGTCGACTTTTGGGTCAATTTTTAGATTTTGATAAAGATTGAGACTTTATAATCTGGAATAGTTTCTTATGAGTTTTATTTGTGCTTTGAAGTTGTTGTGGTTATATTTGAGCCGTCCGGAGGTCATCTCACCTGATAAGTTCATTTTAGAGTATCGGTCTGTCTTCTTTGATATAAGTATCTTGCCTAACCTTGTGGGGGGGAGGGGGGGGACTATCCCTTAGAATTTGAGTCTTCTATGCTAATTGTAGTCAGTGTACGCGAAGTGACTTATTTTTGGAAATTGGCCTTTTAGGATTCCTAGGTCCTTGTGTTCATTGAATATCCAGTTGTTCTTGTTATGATTACATTCCTTAATTACTAGTTTCACCTCTACCTACTTAATTAGAATCAATAACTTCATGATCCACTCTTATTGTTTACTTGATTCATATGTGCCTTAATTGAAATTGTTATCTCTTCCATTTCCATGTTATCTTTTCCCCAATTTCTTATCTTTATTTGAAGTTGTAGTTATCCCTTGTTCTAAATGCTCACCATTAATCGAGGTTATGGTTATCTTCTCGCTGCTTACCTTTAGTTGAATTGGTTATACCTCTTCCGTGATTGTCCAAACTTAAAAGAAGCTTAGATATCCTATACCTCAGCAGACTTGACTTTATTTGGAATTAGTTGACTTGTGTTAGTTTCTTGTTGTTGAACTGTACATTATGGGACCATTATTACATATTATTTCCTTCCCTGTTGAGATGTTCTTATTACGCCTAGTATTCTTTATTATGGTTATTCCTTGTGAACTAGTTCTACCGGTTTTTGTAATCGAAGGTTCTTGACTTGATTACTTACCGTACCTTTTATTATTGTCATTGTTGTTGTTGTTGTTGTTGTACTTATTGTGGTGATGCACGAGGTTTTTTCCGTGTGGTTGTTGTTATTGTGATACACGAGATTTCTGCCGTACGGTTGTTGATATGGGGTTGCACGAGGTTTCTGTCATGCTGTTGTCACTATCGATGTTTGCACATGCGGCGTGACAAGGCAGGATATATATATGTGGGTTGCAAATGTGGCGAGACAAGGTGGGAACATTGTTATCCACGTGTGGGGAGACAAGGTGGGCACTTACTTTAGTATTACACACGTGGCGAGACAAGGTGGGTTATGTCAGGGATTGATTTGTAATGACTTGTAATGGCCTGAGGACATTCTTGTTGTTGATATCTGTGTAGTGGTATGCTTACCTGTGTGAGCCTTATCTTGTGAAAGTTGTGAGAAAATATTTTATGTGTTGTCCATTCCTTTTTCTTATGCTTACTAGCTAGTTTGAACTATTTTAGGACTTGCACAAGCATACATGTAGTTAAGCACTCTTATCAATTAAGGGACTTTCTTGTTATTGTTGAGTATAGATGCATACCCTTGTTTACTTGCCTTCTATGTGAGAACAACTCTATTTGGTACGTGAGTTATCAGTGCGGTTATGAGGTGTAATGAAGGCACATGATGCCAAGTGTTAGGGTTCAAGTATTGAGACTCGTGAGTTGTGATTAACCCGAGGTTCGATACCTCTTTGAGTTTTTGGACTAAAACCTGATGTGAAAACGTTCGTTGTGGTTGAGTGATTACTTGCCCCTTATGTATCTATGATTTTGGATTTAGGTTGTGTTTTAGTTCATGCTTTATGTTACTATTTTGGTATTCCACTGATACTTGTTGTCTTCCTTTCTTATTGCAATTACTGTATTGTTAGCCATATCGCGTAGTCTTTATGTAAATATCATAGTCTGTTGTTCCTATACTCATATTTGTTCACGTTATTTAGTCCAGTGAGTGTCTTGACTGTTCCTCATCACTAATCCACTGAGGTTAGTCATGATACTTGTTGGGTACCGCTGTGGTGTACTTATACTATACTTCTGCACATTTTTGTGCAGATCTAGGTATTGCAAAGTCAGTTGATCAATAGCTAGCAGCACAGATTGTTGGTGTGGAGACTCAAGGTAAACCTGTTGCTGCGTTTGCAGGTTTCAGAGTCACCTTTCTATTTTGTATTCACACTATTTTTACTTATTTCCAAACAATTGTATTTAGAAGTTGTAGTAAACTCCGTAGAGCTTATGACTTGTACTACCGGTTTTGGGGAAATTGAAAATTGTATAGAGAATTGATGTGCTGGAGAATTTCGACACATTTTATACCAATTGCTTAGATTTTAGCTTGATTCATATGAAATTGCCCGTGATACTTATGTAATTTTGATGTTTTGCAGTGCATGAGGCTTGAGGACCCAAGAACATGGAAATGAAATCAAGAAGCTGCAAAAAAGCAAGAAATTGACAAAATGCGATCGCAAACTAAACATGCGGGCCGCAAACCAAACAATTGGACCGCAGAATGCTCAAGGAGACCACAAATCGCAATAGTTTGTTTACCCATTCCAAGCAAATAAAATACGGTACATTATGCGACCGCATAGCAAGTTTGCGGGCCTCATAATGGATTGCAAACCTCCAGTAGAAGTTGCTGAACCCAGAAATGCGATGGCAAAATGCGGTCGCATATCAAAAATGTGAATCGTATAATCCCTATGCGACGACTACCTGGAACCTAGGTCTGAGAAGATGCGATGGAGTTGAAGAATATGCGAGCCGCATGTCTATTATGCGACATATATGCAATCGCATAACTGGTCTGAAAGGGTATTTTTGGCCGAAATTGGTTCCGATTTTTAGCCCACTATAAATAGACTTATTAGGGTTTTGTGGGGGTATCTTGTCTGAAAAAGATACTTTGACATTTTTTACATCTTAGAAGAGGTCTTTGGCTTAGAAGAACAAGTTTTGGAAGCTAGGGTTTGCACACACACTTGGGTCTTGAAGATTTGAATCTTGTGGTTGAGAATTTCTTACTCATTTATGTTCATTTCTTCATTTACTTGCTTTGTATTGAATATTTAAGTGTGTAGTATTCATTTCCAACACTTGAATCTTGTTTATGGAAATATTCATGTTTAAGGTGTGGATTAAATACCTTGTTGTGCTTATGTATTGAATGATTTTTATGTAGTTATGAGGTGAGTTATTGTTTCTTTAATTATTCTTGTTCTTTAATGTTTCTAAAGATATTAGCTAACCCTAGGAATCTCCCATTTACTTCGAATTAATTTTGGGAAAGATAATTTGGGGTTGGGAAAGATTAATTAAGAAGAACTTGAGGCTTTGACCCTCACTTTATAAATTCTACCTAGGAATAGGATTGAATTACTTGTAGCCATATTAATCTCTTGATTGTTTTAGGGATAATTCAATTAGGAAGTCTTGTTAGTCTTCGGAAGAAGCTAATTGAGAATTGTTATCCGTGGCTAATTAAGATAAACTCGCTCATATTTGTAAAATCGTGAAATACATTGGATCTTTACTTGAGTGTAATTCTTGATGCATCCATACTTGTAGCCATTGATCATTTTATTTTCTTTCTAGGTTAGTTTATATTTTCGTATTTAGCTATAATAATTTCAAAATCAAATTCTAAGTGTTCGGCATTGCACAATAAGTGATAATTCTCTTACATTCCTAATCGTCTACATATTGTTCTCTATGGGATTCGACCCCGACTCATAGTTGGTAATTTATATTGCATGCGACCGTGTCCATTTAATTTTTAGTAGTGGATTTGGACGTCATCAAAATTGGCGCCGTTTCTGGGGAACAATTTGGCGTAATTTAGGTTGTTTGAGAAATAAGCGTAAGTGCTTTGGTCCAAACTTGTGAATATTTGTGTAATTATTTTTCTTACCTTTATCTATTTTTCTTGTTTGTTTCTTGTTTATTTTCTTAGTTTTTGATAAATAAAAAAATCGCATCATATACTAAAAATTGGACGGATGGTAGTTGTTCATACTTTGATGACCCTTGTCCTTATTGTGGAGGATCACACTCGTGGAAAAATTGTTTAAATTCTCCTAGGGGTGAATTGTACGCACAATCTCAAACCCATGAGTGGAGTATTTGTGATATGTGTTGTTGCCAAAATGGTCATTGGTATAATTGTGCTTATTTGTCCGTCCCTTCCCCAAGCCCCGGCTATGATGATTCTACTTTTTGTGATGAGAATTTTAGGGATGAGGAAGTGGAAGAGATTGAGCATGGCCGAAATGGAAAGTTCAAGCTCATGTTAGAATGCCTACTTGAAGGAGGAAACAAAGAGAAAAATTCCTTGGAGGAGCTTTTGGAAAATAGTCTCCAAAATGATTTGGCACTTGAAAGGTTGCACTCACAAATGGAAGAAATGCTTGAAGCATTAAAGGTCCAAAAAGCATCGGGAGTGAGTGATAGCCAAGAACCTTCCTTAGAGGTTGAAGTCGAAAATCCTTCCTTGGCACTTGATTAAAACAAAGAAGAACTCTCAAATGCTCAAAATGAGAAGATGATGCTCATGTTGGAGGCCATTCTTGAAAATGAGGAGAAGCAAAACCTTGCACTCGAAGACTTGAAACAAGGTGTGACTCAAAATGATGAGCATATTCACACTTTGGAGGATCAAATGAATTCATTAATGGAGGCTCATTATGCGTATCAATTTGAAAGTGTGGAAGGAAGCCAAGAAGAGTCCAACTCCGAGGAAGAAAGTGAGCTTTGCTTTGAGGAATCAAGATTTGAACATCCGCTAACCGACTCCATGATTATAGTGATGCCAAGGAAAATGGGGAATTAGAGTCAACCGATGTAAATGAAAATTTGGTTGAAATTGACTCTAGTCCGAGGGAAACAGAGGATGTCAAATTCCGGAAAGAATTGAAATTTGGAGGTTTGATGTCACATTCCAAGCATTTTTCAACATTGGAATTGTGTGGTGATATGGGAGTTGGGCTACACGAATCAATGAAGGATTGCGAGGAGGAAAGACTAATGCCATACATTTTACAATTTGAGAGAACAAGAAAGCAAAATGACATTCCTCACATGAAAGCCAAGAAGTGCAAAATGAAGAAATTAATGCTTGGCTTGGTCATCCACTTACCACCCCCACCGCTCGTGGTCACAATCTTGATTCCAAGCTAGGTGCCCAGTTCATATCGTCCAAGTGGCGAGAAAAGTGATAAAGTTGACTTGCGTCATGCCACGACGTTAAATGCAGCACTTGGTGGAAGGAAACCCATAGTTTTCAAAACTATTATTATTATTATTTATTTATTTTAGTCATTTTTGCAATTTTCGTTTTTTAGAATAACTTAGTATATTGTTTTATGACTAATCTTCCAAGTTTCACATTTTTTGGAGTTGCTTTGAGTAGGTTGGGTGATCCCACCGCAATCCAGCATGCCTCAGACTCCCGCAACACTTACTGCGCCACCAGGGAGCCCCTCAACTCTGTTTTTAAGTTTTTATGCATTGGGGACAATGCATGCTCTTTAGTTGGGGGTGGGATAGATATTTTTTTGTAAATAGTTATATATATATATATATATATATTTTTTTTTTTTAGACTAGTAGTTAATATTGAATTCCCCTTGGTTTTTCTTCGCCAGGTTCTTTTCCAAGGGTATACTAGTAGAACCAGGACAGTAGTATGAACTGTTTTGACCTAGTGGTTTGGTTTTATAGCTTCAAGCATGTACGTTGGTAAATGAATGATACCCTTCCGTTGTTGATATATATAAAAAGAAGATTTTAAATGCGGACATTTTTTGTGAACTTGAGGCTCGCTCTTTGACTTCATGTTTGATCAGAATTGTACTTATCATATGATAAAAGCTTGAGTTGCCTGCTGTTCACTTGAGGGCTAAAACCATGTTGAGTCAAACAGTTCATGTTCCATGTGTGTTAGTGTTTGTGTAAATAATTCTTGTGTTTACTTCTATCATCTAGAACTTGCCTGGTTGGTCTTTCAATGCTAATGATAATTACGTTTGGTTGGAGAAATGACCTTAGGAATTCTTTCTGTTATTTGAAAAACCCTTTTAGCCTTTCAATCTAACCATTGCATAGACATTATCACTAGTCACCACATTCGAGCCTTTAACCTTTTTCTTTAGCTACCTCATTACAAACCTTTCCCCTTTTGTAAAATAATTCTCTCTTTTGAACTCGCCCCTCCTTGAACATTGAGAATGAGGCTAAAAGCCTAAGTTGGGGGTGTGATGCCAAGTTGGAAATTGGTAAGTTGTACATTTAGTGTAGGAACATATACCTCAAAGTGTTCGCATGAAATTATTCAAGCTCCAAAAGAATTATATATATAAAAAAAGGGTAAAAGAAAAAGAGATATACATATGTATATAAATATGGAGCCTTGAAGAAAATTAGAGAGGTATTTAAGGTGGTTCTATGTTGGTAACTAGATGCCAATGAGGGCTATGTGGTTTGAAAAGAAACAAAGTGCAATAAGAAAGAAAAATGTGAGTAGTGTTCAAAGACGGTGTAGTCACTTGTAACCCAAATGCTTATCCGAACCTTCACTAAAACTACATTACAAGCTTAAAAAAGTCCTTGTGGGATCTCCAACCGAGTGTCGTTAAAATAGGCAATGAATTAAAATAAGGGCAAGCTTATGGTAAATTTGTCCCTTGTGTTGTTATTGTAAATATGGTGATTTTGGGGACCTTCTTTCTTGTGAGGGTACATGAACTGCAAGGTTTGATAGAAGTTAAGTTCTTGAAGTCGAATGCAAGTGAACTTAGCTGAGAGCAACATTTTGTCAAATTGGTCGAGGCTCAAAGTTCACAGGTTGATTAGCTCCTTTGTAAATATTAATGGTTGTCCAAGAAGGGTAAATAAATGACAGCACATGCTTGTGAACCGACAATTAAAACCACCCACGGCCACTATTGTTCCATGTCGTTTAGTTAGAGTCTAGAATAGGGTAGTGTTGTTTTAGTTGCTTGAGGACAAGCAAGAGTTTAAGTTGGGGGTTTTGATGTGCCGGAGAATTTCGACACATTTAATACCAATTTTTTAGATTTTGGCTCGATTCAAATGAAATTGTCCGTGATAAATATGTAATTTTGATGTTTTGCAGTTGTCAAGACCCGAAATCCCACCTTCAGGCCGTGATGGTGCCTAACGTTACACCTGCTAGGAAAGCCAACGTGTCAATGTATTGATTTATTAACAAGTGAAAATAACAATCCTTGACTATATAACTGAAATAAAGTGCGGAAGCATTAACATAATTCTAAATAAACATAGCTAATAACGCAGAAATCCTCTTTAAGTACAACCCAGAAATGGAGTCACAATCTCACGAACTAGTCTAAGATTTGTCGAAAAACAACAGTTTGAAAATAAATGATGTATCTGTCTAGAAAATACATAAAAGACAGGATGAAAGGTAGACAGGGACGCCGAGATCCAGGAACGCCATGCGGAACTACCTTGGTGTCGTCTGGGACGGACTGAAGGACACTCCCACTAGCGATGTCCACTGGGTCAGGCTGCGTAATCTGCACGACATAAAGAAGTGCAGGTGTAGCATCAGTACAATCGACCCCATGTACAGAGTAAGTGCCGAGCCTAACCTCGGCGAAGTAGTGACGAGGCTAGGATACGACAACAAAATTGTACATGTGCAGTTCAATAGTATAGTAGAAAATAAACAAGGATACAATTACGGGGAGGAGCATGTTGGGGATAAGCGATAGCAAATACTGAAATGACGGAAATGAAACAACAAATTAAATATCCGAACATAATAACAGGGATTGACAACACAAATTAAACAGTGAAAAGAAATGGCACGGCATGTCCCCTCGTGCATAACAATATAAAATATGGCACGGAATGTGCCCTCGTGCATAAACAACATAAACATGGCACGAAATGTCCCCTCATGCATAAAACATCACAATCACGACACAAAATGTCCCCTCGTGCGTATATATATCATCAACACGGCACGGAATGTCCCCTCGTGCATAATAATCATAAACATGGCACGGAATGTCCCCTCGCGCATAAATAATAATTAATTGGCACGGAATGTTCCTTCGTGCATAAATATAATCGATCGGCATGGAATTTTCCTTCGTGCATAAATAATAATCAATCGACACGGAATGTTCCTTCGTGCATAAAAAATTAATCAATCGGCACGAAATGTTCCCTCGTGCATGATGAGTGTAAAAGAAACAATTGATATGAAAGCTTAATAATACGTATTTCAAATGTTCGGAAATAATCAACAAAATTCTACTGTCCCGGCAAGGGACTCAGCTATAACCAATCTCACTCAGAGGTATAATGTCAATAGTAAAATCCTCGACCGAACACATAATCAATAATTTTTTTACGTCATGAAATAACCTCAAGGAACCACTTTCAAGGTTCCCAATAATTCACAACACGGAGAATATCAAAGAATATTAAACAACTCATCAAAATCGACTCACGGGCATGCTTGAACACAACATATAGGTACCCGTCACATCACCTATATAATGGACATGAATTACACATAGCAAATAGGACTCTATACCTATTCCCTTAAGCTATGGTTAAGCCAAACACTTACCTCGGCTCCAAGAATGCAAGTCAAGACTCAATCACGGCCTTTCCTCTTGAATTCGACTCCGAAACGATAATATCAATACATAATTGACTTAATAACATCAATAACAATTCAAAAACTCAATCCCGAAGCCCAATTATACATTTCCCATAATTCTTCCAAAAATACAAAAATTCGACCCCGGGCTCGCTTGGTCCAAAGTCGAGGTTCGGACCAAAACCCGATCACCCATTCCCCCACGAACCCGAATATACAATTTGTTCACCCCAAAATGAGGTTGAAATCCCAAAATTTCCAAAAGGCCTAACTCTACCCAAAACTCCAAATTCTACCCTTTGATTTCATGTTTTTAGGCCTAGATTGTAATGATTGATGAAGGAAAATGGAAGAAACTAGAGTTAAGATCACTTACCTATGTGGTTATGGATGAAGAGTATCTTGGAACTCGGCTATGGGGCTTGGAGAACAAGGAGAGGATGAAAATATGAAGAATCGTGAAATGACATTTTGTTTTTAAGACTTTAAATTCACTGGGCGATTTTACTCTACGCGATCGCGGAATGGGAGTTGCGATCGCGGAGAGTACTGGGTTTTAGACTTACGCGATCGCGAACAAGGGACTACGATCACGGGAGTATTGGAAACTGACCATCGCGATCTCGACCAAGCGATCGCGTTCGGGTAGAGCTACAAGCTACCCTGCCCCAGATCCCTTTAACGTTATGCGTTCGCGTGAGGCCCCTCGCGATTGCGTAGAGCACCACCCCCAGGCTCGGCGATCGCGTCCAAGGCCCTGATTTCGTGTAGGGTAATTTCCCATCCCCCATCCATATGCACATCGCTATCGTGCGAATCACACCGTGATCGCGGAGTACAAATCACAGAACATCAGAACAGCCAAAAAAAAACACTAGAAATTTCCTAAGTTTAGCACCCCGACACCTACCCGGAACTCACCCGAGCCCTCGGGGCTCAAAACCAAATATACAAACGACTTCAAAATCATCCTACGAACTTATTCGAGTAATCAAACCACTAAAATAACATCAAAAACAATGAATTAAGCTCCAAAATCTATAGAATTTTCTCAAACTTCATAAACTTCTAAATTCTCCGATTTTGATCTGAAACACGTCAAACCAAGTCCGTTTCTTTCAAAACTTTACAGATAACTCACGTAACACATATTGAACCTGTTCCGGCTTCGAAACCATAATACGAGCCTGGGAACACATATTTCACCTCAAAGTTCATTTTCAAAAGTCTTTCTTATTTTCAGAAAACAATTTTCTTTAAAAATTCATTTCTCGGTCTTGGGACCTCGGAATTCGATTTCGGGCATACGCCCAGGTCCCATATTTTTCTATGGACCCTCCGGGATTGTCAAATCACGGATCCGGGTACGTTTACCAAAAATGTGGACCAAAGTCAACTTTATTCCATTAATTATCAAAATTCATTTGTGCAACATATTTCCATATATAGACTTCCCGGTTACGCGCTCGGGTAGTGCACGCACATCAAGGTGAGATTAACAAAGGCTTTCGGAGCCTCGGAACACAGATTTTGCTAAATTTATACAAGATGACCTTTTGGGTCATCACAATCTCCACCTCCAAAACAACCGTTCTTCCTCGAATGGACGTAGAAAAGTACCTGAATCGGGGAAAAGGTGGGGATATCGGCTTCGCATATCGGGCTCGGACTCCCAAGTAGCTTCCTCAACAGGGTGACCTCTCCACTGAACAGGAACCGAAGGATAACTCTTCGATCTCAACTGACGCAACTACCGGTCTAATATGGCTATCGGCTCCTCCTCATAAGACAAATCCTTGTACAACTGGACACCATTGAAGTCAAGTACATGAGATGGATCCACAATATACCTCCGGAGCATAGACATGTGAAACACCAGATGCACGGCTGACAGACTAGGTGGCAAGGCAAGTCTGTAGGCCACCTCTCCTACCTTGTCCAGAATATCAAATGGACTAATGAACCTAGGGTCAACTTTACCTTCTTTCCGAATCTCGTCACGCCCTTCATGGGCGACACCCGAAGAAATACCCGATCGCCTATCATAAATGACAAATCTCAAACTTTACGATCCGCATAACTCTTCTGTCTGGACTGAGCTGTACGAAGTCTATCTTGAATGATCTTTACCTTGTCCAAGGCATCCTGGACTAACTCAGAACCCAACAATCTAGCATCTCCCGGCTCAAACTATCCGACTGGAGACTGATACCGTCTACCATACAACGCCCCATATGGAGCTATCTGAATGCTCGACCGGTAGCTGTTGTTGTAGGCAAACTCAGCTAAAGGAAAGAAATGGTCCCATGAACCACCAAAGTCAATAACACAAGCTCGTAACATATCCTCCAAAATCTTAATAGTACGCTCGGACTGCCCGTGCGTCTGAGGATGAAATGAGGTGCTCAAATCAATCTGTGTGCCCAAATCTCGCTGAAATACTCTCCAGAAATGGGAGGTAAACTGAGTAGCTTGGTCTGATATAATACATATGGGCACATCATGCAGTCTAACAATCTCTCTCATATAAATCCTTGCCAACTTCTCTGCTAAATACGAAACTGATACTGGAATGAAGTGCGCTGACTTGGTCAGCCTATCCACAACGACCCATACTGCATCAAACATCCTCTGAGTTCGTGGGAGTCCAACTACAAAGTCCATGGTGATACGTTCCCACTTCCACTCTGGAAGTTAAATCTGCTGCATCAAACCACCGGGTCTCTAGTGCTCGTACTTAACCTACTAACAGTTCAAGCATCGAGCTACATAAGCTACAATATCCTTCTTCATCCTCTGCCACCAATAGTGCTGCCGCAAGTCCTGGTACATATTTGCGGCGCCCAGATGAATAGAATACCGGGAACTATAGGCCTCCTGAAGTATCAACTCACGAATACCATCCACATCAGGTACACAAATCTGCCCCTGCATCCTCAAAACTCCCTCAATATCAACCGTAACCTGCTCGGCATCTCCGTGCCTGACTCTATCTCTAAGAACACATAAATGACGATCATCATACTACCTGGCCCGAATATGGTCATACAATGAAGAACGGGCCACAGTAAATCAAAACACTGCCAGTCTCAGAAATCTCCAATCTCACAAATTGGTTGGCTAAAGCCTGAACATCCAAAGCAAGAGGTCGCTCTCCGATTGATAAATAGGCAAGACTACTCATACTGGCTGACTTCCGGCTCAAAGCATCGTCCACCACATTTGCCTTCCCCGGATGATAAAGAATGGTAATATCATAATCCTTCAGCAACTCTAACCACCTCCGCTGCCTCATGTTCAACTCCTTCTGTTTGAACAGATACTGTAAACTCTTATGATCCCTGAACACCTCATATGGCACACCATACAAATAATGCCTCCAAATCTTCAATGCATGCACAATAGCGGCTAACTCCAAGTCATGAACTGGATAGATCTTCTCATAAACCTTCAACTGACGAGAAGCATAGACTATAACCTTGCCATCCTGCATCAACACTACACTAGTCCCAACCCGTGAAGCATCACAATACACGGTATACGATCTGAACCTGTGGGCAAAACTAACACTTGTGCCGTGGTCAAGGCTGTCTTGAACTTTTGAAATCTCCCCTCACACTCCTCATACCACCTGAACTGAGCACTCTTCTGAGTCAACCTGGTCATCGAGGCCGCAGTGGATGAAAAGCCCTCCATAAACCGGCGATAATAACCTGCTAAGCCCAAGAAACTCTGGATCTCTGTAGGTGAGGTGGGTCTAGGCCAATCTCTGACTGCTGAAATCTTCTTGGGATCCACCTGAACACCCTCTGATAATACCACATGGCCTAGAATGCAACTGAACTAAACCAAAACTCACACTTGGAGAATTTGGCATACAACTGACTATCCCTTAGAGTTTGGAGGACGACTCTAAGGTGCTGCTCATGCTCCTCTCAGCTGTGAGAGTATATCAATATATCAGCAATGAAAACAATCACAAATGAGTCCAAATAAGTCCTGAACACTCGGTGCATCAACTCCATGAAAGTAGCGGGGGCATTGGTCAGCCCAAATGACATCACCAAGAACTCATAATGCCCATAAAGAGCGCGAAAGGCTGTCTTAGGGACATCAGATGCCCTAATCCTCAGCTGATGGTAACCAGATCTCAAGTCATCTTGGAAAACATTGAAGCACCTTGAAGCCGGTCGATCGTCAATCCTCGGCAAAGGATACTTGTTCTTAATAGTAACCTTATTCAACTGCCAGTAGTCAATACACATCCTCATCGAGCCATCTTTCTTCTTGACAAACAATACCGGAGCACCCTCAAGGAGAAACACTAGGCCTAATGAAGGCTTTATCCAACAAATCATGTAACTTATCCTTCAACTCTGGCCGGGCCATACGATATGGCGGAGCAGAAATAGGTTGGGTGCACTGAGCTAACTCAATACAAAAAACATTATCCCTGTCGGGTGGCATACCCGGCAGGTCAGCAGGGAATACCTCTGGAAACTCACAAACCACGAGCACAGACTCTAGGGAAGGAACCTCGGCACTTGAATCACGAACATAGGCCAGATAGGCCAACCAACCCTTCTCGACCATGCACTGAGCCTTCACATAAGAAATGACTCTACTAGAAGAATGACTAGGAGTCCCCCTCCACTCCAAACGATGCACCCCTGGCAAAGCCAAGGTCACTGTCTTGGCATGACAGTCCAGAATAGCATAATAGGGGGATAACCAATCCATCCACAATATAACATTGAAGTCAACCATATCAAGTAGCAAAAGATCGACCTGGGTCTCCAGACAACCAATGACTACTAAGCAAGAACGGTAGACTCGATCTACCATTATAGAATCACCCACCGGTATAGACACATGCACAACAGTAATCAAAGAATCACGGGTCATACTCAAATAAGGGGCAAAATATGAAGACAAATAGGAGAATGTAGAACCCGAATCAAATAACACCGAAGCCTCTCGGCTGCAAACTGAAATCGTACCTGTAATAACTGCATCAGAAGCTTCAGCATCAGGCTTGGCAGGAAAAGCATAGCACCGGGGCTGAGCCCCTCCAACCTAATCAATTATGGGTTGATCTACTGTGGCCTGACCTCTATCTCTTGTGGCATGTCATCCACCTCTATGAGCCTGACCTCTACCTCTGACACCACGACCGCCACCCATAGCTGGCTGAGGGGGTGGGTATGCGCCTGATGCAGGAACCATGACATGGGAACCCTGATACTGAGACCCACCAGGACCTCGGGGGAAAACCTAGAAATATGCCCCAAACCTCCACAAGTATAACAAGGCCTCTGCTGATGTGGCTTCTGACTCTGGAACTGGCCCTGTCGCCTCTGATAACCACCCTGGAAACTCTGAAGCGGCGGTGCACTGATAGGTGCTGGTGGTGCACCAATAGGAGCTGGCGGTGCATTGTGAGCTACCTGGAGTACCAACTGATAGGTTCTGGGAGTATGACCTCTGCCTGAAGAATCCCTGCCCTCAAATGAGGCTCCACTGAAATGACCGAAGTGACGGGGCCTCTTGTCAGCCCCCTGACCACCACCCTGTGACATAATCATCTCAATCCTCCTGGCCACATTGGCCGCATCCTGGAACGAAATATCAGTACCTGACTCCTCGGCAATCTGAAGCCTGATGAGCTGAGCCAAACCCTCAATAAAAATCCTCACTCTCTCACGATCAGTGGGGAGTATCATAATAGAATGTCGAGCTAGAGTGATGAACCTAGTCTCGTATTGAGTGACAGACATAGATCCCTGCTGAAGGCGCTCAAACTGCCTCCGAACATCCTCGCTCTGAGAAACTGGAAGGAACTTCCCCACGAAAAACTTGGAGAACTGAGCCCAAGTCAATGGTGCAGACCCAGCTAGCCGGTTCAAGCAATAGTCTCTCCACTAAGTCTTGACAGAACCCGAAAGAGAAAAAGTAGCAAAATCAACTCCATTGGACTCTACTATGCCCATGTTTCGAAGAACCTCATGACAGCTATCCAAATAATCCTGGGGATCCTCTGATGGTGAACAAGTAAATGTAGTAGTGAACAACTTGGTGAATCTATCCAATCTCCATAAAGCATCTGCTGACATAGCTGCTCCCTCAACTGCCGGGGCCACAATGCCCGGCGGAGCTACTCCAGCCTTCTGAGGTGATGGAGTCTTGAACTGAGGATCTAGCTGCTCTGGGGTGCGAGTATCGTGAGTCTGGGTCCCTCCCCCAGCTTGAGAAACGGCTGGTGCATTAGGAAGAAGGCCGGCCAGATCCACACTCTCCATGGGTCCCACTAAGCGGACTAGAGTATCCTGAAGCACCGGGGTGGCAATGAACCCCTCTGGGACCTGAGCTGGTCCAACTGGAACTGTCTGGGTAGGAACCTCACTGGCAAAGTCTATATGTGGGTCCTCTACTGGGGTTGCTACTCTGGGCTGAGCCCTACCCCTGCCTCGGCCTCTAATACGACCTCGGCCTTTGCCCCTCGTAGGAGCTGCAACAGGATAGTCGGGTTGTTGATCGGTAGATGAGGAAGCACGCGTTCTCTCCATCTACGAGCGAATAGAATCGAAAATCAATTAGCATTTAAAATTCAAATCACACGACAGAAAAGAAGAAAAGTGAAGTTATTCCTAACTTTGCAGCCTCTGGGGATAAGTACAGACGTATCCGTACCGATCCCTCAGACTCTACCAAGGTTGAGAAACCTAGTGCTCTGATACAGACTTGTCACGACCTGAAATCCCACTTTGAGGCCGTGTTGGCACCTAAAATTGCACCCGCTAGGCAAGCCAACATGTCAACTCTATTGATTTATTAACAAGTGGAAATAACAACCACTGACTATATAATTGAAATAAAGTGCGGAAGCATTAACATAATTCTAAATAAACATAGCTAATAACACAGAAATCCCCTTTAAGTACAACCTAGAAGTGGAGTCACAATCTCACGAACTAGTCTAAGATTTGTCTAAAAACAACAGTTTGAAAATAAATGATGTATATCTTTGGAAAATACATAAAAGACAGGATCAAAGATAGACAGGGACGCCGAGATCCACGAACGCCATGCGGAACTACCTCGATGTCGTCTGGGATGGACTGAAGGACACTCCCACTAGCGATGTCCACTGGGTACGCTGCGTAATCTGCACGACATAAAGAAGTGCAGGTGTAGCATCAGTACAACCGACCCATGTACCGAGTAAGTGTCGAGCCTAACCTCGGCGAAGTAGTGACGAGGCTAGGACACGACAACAAAATTGTACCTGTGCAGTTCAATAGTATAACAGAAAATAAACAAGGTTACAATTACGGGGAGGAACATGCTGGGGATAAGGGATAGAAAATATTGAAATGACGAAAATGAAACGACAACTTAAATATCCGAACATAATAACAGGGATTGACAACACAAATTAAACAGTGAAAAGAAATGGCACGCCATGTCCCCTCGTGCATAACAATATAAAATATGGCACAGAATGTCCCCTCGTGCATAAATAACATAAATATGGCACAGAATGTCCCCTCGTGCATAAAACATCACAATCACGGCACCGAATGTCCCCTGGCGCATAAATAATAATCAATCGGCACCAAATGTTCCTTCGTGCATAAATGTAATCAATCGGCACAGAATGTTCCTTCGTGCATAAATAATAATCAATCGGCACGGAATGTTCCTTCGTGCATAAAAAAAGTAATCAATCGGCAAAGAATTTTCCCTCGTGCATGATGAGTGTAAAAGCAACAATTGACATGAAATCTTAACAATACGACATTTCAAATGTTCAGAAATAATCAACAAAATTCTACTGTCCCGGCAAGGGACTCAGCTATAACCAATCTCACTCAGAGTTATAATGTCAATAGTAAAATCCTCGACCGAACACATAATCAATAATTTTTCTATGTCATGAAATAACCTCAAGGAACCACTTTCAAGGTTCCCAATAATTCACAACACGGAGAATATCAAAGAACATTAAACAACTCATCAAAATCAACTTACGGGCATGCTTGACCACAACATATAGGTATATTTCACATAACCTATACATTGGACATGAATTACACATAGCAAATAGGACTCTATACCTCTTCCCTCAAGCTAAGGTTAGGCCAAACACTTACCTCTTCCCTCGGCTCCAAGAATGCAAGTCAAGCCTCAATCACGGCCTTTCCTCTTGAATCCGACTACGAAATGATAATATCTAGAGATAATTGACTTAATAACATCAATAACAATTCAATAACTCAATCCCAAAGCCCAATTATACATTTCCCATAATTCTTTCAAAAATACCAAAATTCGACCCCGGGCCCGCTTGGTCCAAACTCGGGGTTCGGACCAAAACCCGATCACCCATTCCCCCATGAACCCGAATATACAATTTGTTTTGAAATCTGACCCCAAAATGAGGTTGAAATCCCAAAATTTCCAAAAGCCCTGACTCTACCCAAAACCCCCAATTCTACCCTTGATTTCATGTTTTTAGGCCTAGATTCTAATGATTGATGAAGGAAAATGGAAGAGACTAGAGTTGAGATCACTTACCTAAGTGGTTATGGAGGAAGAGTAGCTTGGAACTCGACTATTGGGATTGGAGAAGAAGGAGAGGGTGAAAATATGAAGAATCCCGAAATGACATTCTATTTTTAAGACTTTAAATTCACTGGGCGATTTTACTCTACGCGATCGCGGAGAGTACTGGGTTTTAGATTTACTCGATCGCGAACAAGGGACTGCGATCGTGGGAGTATTGGGCACTGGCCATCGCGATCTCATTTGCGTAGAGGTACACGCTGCCCTGCCCCAGATCCCTTTAACGCTACGCGATCGCGTGAGGCCCCTCGCGATTGCATAGAGCACCACCCCTAGGCTCTGCGATCGCGTCCGAAGCCCTGCGTTCACGTAGGGAAATTTCCGAACCCCCATCCATATGCACATTGCGATCGCATGAATCACAACGCGATCGCGGAGAACAAATCACAGAACATCATAATAACCCAAAAACACAAGAAATTTCCTAAATTTAGCACCCCGACACCTACCCGTAACTCACCCGAGCCCTTGGGACTCAAAACCAAATATACACAGGACTTTGAAATCATCCTATGAAATTATTCGAGTAATCAAACCACTAAAATAACATCAGAAACAATTAATTAAGCTCCAAAATCTATAGAATTTTCTCAAACTTCATAAACTTATAAATTCTCCGATTTTAATCCGAAACACGTCAAACCAAGTCTGTTTCTTTCCAAATTTTACAGATAACTCACATAACACATATTGAACCTGTTCCGAGATTCAGAACAATAATACGGGCCTGGTAAAACAGATTTCACCTCAAAGTTCATTTTCAGAAGTCTTTTATTTTCAGAAAACAATTTTCTTTAAAAATTCATTTCTCGGTCTTGGGACCTCGGAATTCGATTCCTAGCATACGCCCAGGTCCCATATTTTTGTACGGACCCTCCGTGACCGTCAAATCACGGGTCCAGGTCCTTTTACCAAAAATATAGACTTCCCGGCTATCTGCTCGGGCTGTGCACGCACATCAAGGTGAGATTAACAGAGGCTTTCAAGGCCTCGGAACACGGTTTTTGCTAAATTTATACAAGATCACTTTTTGGGTCATCAGAGTAATGCATGGGCTTGAGAACCCAAGAACATGGAAATGAAATCATGAAGCTGCAAAAGAGAAAGAAATTGACAAAATGCGATCGCAAACTAAACATGCGAACCAAACATGCGGACCGCAGAATGCTCAAGGAGACCGCAAATCACAACAGTTTGTTTAGCCATTCCAAGCGAAGAAAATGCGGTCCATTAGGCGATCACTAGCAAGTTTGCGGGCCATATAATGGATCTCAAACCTCCAGTAGAAGTTGATAAGCCCATAAATGCGATGGCAAAATGCGGTCGCATATCAACAATGCGAACTGCATAATCCTTATGCGACGACTACCTGGAACCTAGGTCTAAGAAGATGCGATGGAGTTGAAGAATATGCGAGCAACATGTCTGTTATGCGATAGATATGTGGTCGCATAACTGGTCTGAAAGGGTATTTTTTTTCGAAATTGGCCCCGATTTTTAGCCCAATATAAATACATTTATTAGGGTTTTGTGGGGTTATCTTGTCTGAAAAAGAGACTTTTGACATTTTTTACATCTTTGTGATGACCCAATGGGTCATTTTATAAATTTAGACTCCGTTACATGCTTAATAGCCAAAATAAGACAAATTTTAAATACCTCAATTTGCGTGCGCAGTCCGGGCGCGAAACCGGAAAGCTTTTATGTGAAAATATAAGAAATAGTAATTTCTAGAATTTAAATTTGATTATAGTTGAATTTGGTCAATATTTTGAGTAAACATATCTGGATCTGTGTTTCAAAAATCCCGGGAGTTCTGCAGTAAAATATGGGACTCGGGCGTATGCCCAATGAATTCCGAGATCCCAAGCCTTGGAAATCAATTTTTGAAAGAAATTATTTTGCTGAAATATTTATGAATTATAGAAAAGAAATAATGTTTAAAATCATTGGTATCGGGCCCATATTTTAGTTCCGGATCCTAGTACGCGTTTGTTATGATTTTTAAAGGTTAAGTGTGAAATTTTGGTGAAAACGGAGTTCATTTGACGTGATTCAGACATCCGGTTGAAAAGTTATGAACTATAAGAGTTCTTGATGAAAATGATGAGTTTTGAGGTTTAATTCATAGTTTTACATGTTATTTTCACGATTTGATCGCACGAGCAAGTCCGTATGATGTTTATATACTTGCGTGTATGTTGTGTTTAGAGCCCCGAGGGCACAGGTGAGTTTCGAATTGGCCACGCGAGGTTTTAAACATGTAAAAATGCCGTTGAAGGTCTGTTTCTGGTGTCCAGGTCCTTTGTGCTATGCGATGGCATAATGGAAAATAGAGGGTCCCCTTTTCTTTATATGCGAACGCAGAGCCAGGCATGCGAACGCGGAGTTCACCTGGGCTTACTCTATGCCAACGCACCCTGGGCTATGCG
The DNA here is from genome assembly GCA_005239505.1 of Nicotiana paniculata. Classification (NCBI taxonomy): domain Eukaryota; kingdom Viridiplantae; phylum Streptophyta; class Magnoliopsida; order Solanales; family Solanaceae; genus Nicotiana; species Nicotiana paniculata. Next base: position 1,052 of record ML353325.1, on the reverse strand, counting down.
AACACAGAACATTAAAACCGGCCTGGGAGAGGGTGGGCCAGTATTCTATGCGATCGCACCCCTCCCCACGCGAATGCACTGCCCAGTTTCCCTTACCCTATGCGAACGCATGCTTTTGAGTGCGGACGCATAGGTCTGTTGCCCAGCTAATATAAATACTCTTTTAAAAACAGGTAGACCTTCTTCTTCACCATATTTTCTAGGTTTACAGCCCCAATAACTATTTTCTTCAGCAATTATCGTCCCCAAGTCATTGGTAATCAATTCTAAACTTTGTTCTTTCAATTCCTTACTGTTTTTGATCACTTATAAAGCAAAAACAAAGAATTTCATGGTAAAAATTTAGGGTTTGGGTAGAATTAGGAAATTTTATAAAAATCAATTTTTTACATCGAGTTAAGGTCAGATTTCAAAACTAATAGTATATTTGGGTTCGTGGGTGAATGGGTGAACATAATTTGGTCCGAACCCCGAGTTTAGACCAAGCAGGCCCTGGGTCGGGTTTTCATTTTTTTTTAGAAAACTTAGGAAAAATTATATTTTTTAATAAAGTTAGTCCCTTTAGCATTAATTGATGATATTGAGTTAATTATGATTAGATTCGAGCAAGTTAGAGAAAGATTCTAAAGGAAAAGGTATAATTGAGCAGTGAGTGGCCTACGAAATTGAGGTAAGTGTTTGGTCTAACTTTGACTTGAGGGAATAGGAATCCCCACTTGTTTCCTATGTGAACTGCATGTGTGTGGTGTATAGGTGAGGTGACTAGTATCTATGCACCACCAAATTGCCTGTTAAACATGATCCATTTCCCGTTCTCAACTTAATTGATTCTTGTCTTAATTGTTCTATGTTCATTATTTCTTCTATGAATACTTGGCCTTGTTATTTTATTGTTAAATATTGTTGTGGTTATTTTTTGAAAGAGTATTGGTTGTTTTAGTTGGTTCTCTTATGGTACAAAACGGTTGAGCGGTTTGGCATTGTTTTTACGAGATATATATATATATATATGCATATTTATGTTCCTGTTGGTTTCCTGGTTGAGATTGATG
>ML353324.1:0-31128 GCA_005239505.1 Nicotiana paniculata | reverse complement strand
GTCACTAGGGTGCTATTAACCCTGTCTAAAAATCATGATCATTCTCTCATGTGCATTAGAAACGATGCTTTAGGAATTTTATTGCACTCGCCTAAATATCGTGCCTATATCGCATAAAATCAGTAGCAACCATGTCTATAAGAGTAAGTTTAAAAGCAGTCTCAACACCTAGATAACATGTTTATAGAGATGAGTATATAAAATTAGTTCTGTAATGTTCAGCACCTAGACACCATGCCTATAGGACATAATGAACGAACTGCCTGTTTAAAATCGTTTATTTGTCTATTATGACCCTGATTGACAATTAGATATCCCGTTTATAGGATATCTCAGATCCACGCCTAGGCAAGCCTGTAGGATAATCAAACTCTTGCAAAATGGTAAAATTGTGCTTTATTTAATTACTTGTGAACTTCCCAGATTCAGCAACCCCTAAAATCAGTAAGCAAACTGATTAGGTCTCAATTGGTTTGCTTTAACAAGATGCTGCATATATTCTGTTTGTCATGCTCACCTAAATATCCTGCTTTAGGACTCTTAAAGTATCTGAATACTGTTGTTTAAGACGTGCAATTGACTGCTTTTTGTGGAGCTAAATGCGAGCCCCCTTAATTGTTTCTTTACCTGACAGTCCTACCTATTTTAAATTGTCGCTTAGATTTTCTCCTTTTAAGCACTTTAGGAGAGTCTAGTACTGCCTTAATTAGAGGTTCTAAACACCTCTAGGGCCATAAGAAAGTGGCGGGTAATGCACGCATAGAGTACGTTTAATTAGAATCGCTTACATAACCACTAAGGGGAGGGTAATTTGGTAGTAAGGGATATGATGACTTGTGCGCTAATGCCATGTGTAACCCCTCTAATTGAGGAAAGTTTACCGAGTATTGCACAGAAGTGATCATATTGGCTAATAAACCTAGGATCCATTTATTCCCATTTTTTTGTAATCCATATGTGTGCTTAAACTGCTTTACTTGCTTAATGACTAATTCACCAAAAATGAGTTTGGCCGAGACCCACCGTTGTGGACCTCGAGGGGTGACTAACACCTTCCCTTCAAGGTAATTTTAAGCTCTTACCCAATCTCTGGTAATGTAAACTGGTTTCATGAGTTACTTGCGTTAGGGCATTAGGTGCCCTAACACACCTTAAATCCGTTAGGTGGCGACTCTTCAATTTACATACCCCTTTCCCAAAAGGAAACGAGTTGTCCCAAAGCATATCGAAACCTGGACCCTGCAAAAGGGGAAAAGGGGGCACGACAGCATGGCGACTCTGCTGGGGACTTAAGGCTTTTACCATAACAATTGATTTTGTAAGTTAGTCTTAAGTATGCTTCTTTTATGTTAATACATGCGCACCCTTTCCCTTTCCCCTTATGTGAATTTAATTGACCGTTTTGAGCATTTATGATTTCCTTTACTGCAGAAACTGACTTATTTCTTTGTTTTCCTTTCTTAAACGTCTTTCAATTATTAAATGTCGCATTTATTATTTTCCTAACGTGCAAATACGTGACAACATGCTATTTATTGCTGCATAAATCATGCTCAACATCATATTCCACTCGTGCATAATCAATCTTATAGCAACGCTTAATGAGTGGTTGCGCTCTTCCTATATATCACCCTTTAGATTCGGAAAGGCTTATTTTCGGTAAAACTAGTCGATCAGCGGTGCAATCGACGGTTCCGTGCCTTTCCCCCTCAAGTTGTCCGCTTGAGGGTACTAGTCTAGATCCCCATATCAACCTTACTCTGATTATAATTGTACATGTATCATGGTCAAACCTAGTCGGGTTAATATGTTGTCCACATAATAACCCTTTAAGACAAACCTTATCCAAAAGTCCACCGGGGTTTCCATAATCTCAACATATGCAACCACGTTTTGTGAATTAATTTTGGAGAACTAAATGCCAATATTCTAATCATGGATATATAAATAGTCAAATCTGGAGGGGGGAAGGTTCTAACCTTATTTGTTTTGCAGAAAATGAGGCACGAGTTCACCAGGTTCGGCATGGTACGTAGTATACCACCACTGCTACTAGATTGGTGGGAAGATCTTTCCTCAAGTGACAAAAAGCATGTGAATAAGGTCCTGGGAAATTTGCCTTCTCTGTTATACATCCAACCAAATAACATGTTGATAGAAGCTGCAACCATGTTCTGGGATCGTGAAAGATCAGTGTTTCGCTTCGGGGATATAGAAATGACCCCGCTCCTAGAAGAAATCGGGGGATTTGCTGGGCTACCTTGGAATAGCCTTGGGCTATTGGTACCGAAAAATCGCATTGGTAGGGGATTTCTAAAAATGATGGGTCTGAAAAAGAACGCTGGTTTGGAGTGCTTAAAGAAATCTTATATACCATTTGACTACTTGTATGAGAGATACGGTCATAGCAAGTCCTACCATATTTTCCATGATGATTTTTCCATCACTTTCTTGGGTCATATTCACCGCGGAGTTTTCGTGTTCATTATTTGCTTCTTGATGGAGCTGGGAGAAAAGACAAGGAAAAGAATCACCGACTGCTAGAATCCTGCAGGAGGCGAGGGAGGACATCTAGCAAGAGTATACCTATTGTTGGGCATGCGCAAACTGGAGGACCTGATGGATGGAGTCAGAAAGATCAAACATGGGGAAGGTCCTTCTGGGACCAAGTAGATTAGATTTATTTGATTCTCCAAATGTAATAAGGCCAAGTGCCAGTAGTGACTTATCTTATCTTAGTGTCGTTTTGGATTCGTCTATTTTACATTAATGAAATTAGGCAATTATTGGCATTTAAGTTCTCCAAATCAACTTGTCGTTAGGAGTACCTCGGGTACAACGAGGCTCCCAAATTAGGACGCGAATTTACATTCCCGCACTATGTGTTTAGATATTACAAATACTCTGTTCAGAACTCTTACTGACTTGGCTACCTTTTGTTTCTCTTTCTTTTGATTATTCCCATCCCCAAGGTTGGTTTGCGCATACTGGCATCATCATCTTATCATACCAAATCCAGAGGCCCTTCACCTCCTCCTCCTCCCAAATGATCCGAAAGGACGAAGATATGGATTGCAATGTGATAGTTGAGGAAGAGGAGTAGGAAGGCCTTACCATCCAAGCTGTGGAGAGAGGGGAATTCCTCAAGAACTGGACTGTCAAACCATCGAGGGCCCGACCAGTCCCGGGGTAGCAAGGCTGAACAACATTGTTTAAATTTTGCTTTTCTAGAAAAAAAGATTTTCTTTTTTGCATTTTGTTTTAAATAATATTTCCAATGTTCCAAAATGTTATTTAAATTATTGAAAATCACTTTTGTGTGACACTTTCAATGAATATTATTACCATTACCACTTCTCTATTATATCTTTATCTATACAGCATTATTATTTCCTATCTCGATGAACCGGAAACTGTGACATGTAATGAGGCAACGCAACAAAAGGATGGTGATTCAGAATAAGAGGATGTCATACCTAAGGAAATTGTCAGAGAAGTGGAGGACTTTGAGAAAAATCCTAAGTCCAACCTGGACGAGACTAAAATAATCAACTTAGGAGATTCCGAAGCTGTCAAGGAGACCTGCATCAGCATTCACTTGTCGTCGTCAGAAAAAGAAGAGTACACACAGTTCTTGAAAGAGTATGGGGACATATTCACATGGTCGTACGATGACATGACCGGATTAAGTACATCTATTGTGGCCCACAAGTTGCCCACAAACCCAATGTTTCCACCTGTGAAGCAGAAACTCAGGAAATTCAAGTCTGATATGAGTCTGAAAATCAAAGAGGAAGTTATTAAGCAAATTAAGGCCAAGATCCTCAGGGTAGTGGAATACCCAACCTGGTTAGCCAACATTGTGCCAGTGCCGAAGAAGGATGGGAATGTTAGAATCTGTGTTAATTATCGGGATCTCAACAGAGCCAGCCCAAAGGATGATTTCCCACTTCCAAACATCCATATCTTAATTGACAATTGTGCCAGACATGAACTCCAGTCCTTTATAGATTGTTTCGCCGGTTACCATCAGATTTGGATGGGCGGGAATGACGCTGAGAAAATCGCTTTCATTACACCTTGGGTGGTGTACTGTTACAAGATGATTCGTTCGGCCTAAAGAACGCTGGGGCCACCTACATGAGGGCCATGACTACTATCTTTCATGACATGATACATAAAGAGATTGAGGTGTATGTGGACGATGTCATCATTAAATCCAAGAAGGCTAAAGATCATATAGCATACTTGAGTAAATTCTTCGACAGACTACGGAAGTACAACCTGAAGTTAAACCCCACAAAATGTGCATTCGGGGTTCCTGCCGGAGAGTTATTGGGATTCATCGTCACCCGGCAAGGGATAGAATTGGATCCGTAAAAAGTCAAAGCCATCCAAGAGCTACCACTGACAAAGAGTAAGAAGGATGTAGTGAGTTTTCTGGGAAGGCTAAACTACATCAGTCGATTCATAGCCCAATCCACAGTTATATGTGAGCCAATTTTCAAGATGTTAAAGAAGGATGCTGCAACTAGTTGGACTGAAGATTGTCAAAAGGCTTTTGACAAGATCAAGGAGTACTTATCAACACCACTAGTCTTGGTCCCGCCAGAGCCAGGTATACCATTGCTACTCTACCTTGCAGTACTAGATCGAACTTTCGGCTGCGTTCTGGGGCAGCACGACGAGACAGGGAGAAAAGAACAGGCCATTTACTACCTGAGTAAGAAGTTTACCCCCCATGAGGCACGGTACTCTTTGCTGGAATGTACCTGCTTCGCTTTAACCTGGATAGCTCAGAAACTAAGGCATTACTTCTGTTCCTATACAACATACCTCATATCAAGAATGGATCCTTTGAAGTATACCTTTTAAAAACCTATGCCCACTGGAAAGCTGGCTAAGTGGCAAATCTTGTTGAGCGAGTTCGACATTGTTTATGTAACTCAGAAAGCAGTCAAAGGAAAGGCACTTGAAGATCATCTTGCTGAAAACCCTGTGGAAGGAGAATACGAACCCCTGAAAACGTATTTTCCCGATGAAGAGGTACTATTCGTGGGAGAAGACATTGCCGAATCCTATGACGGTTGGAGAATGTTCTTTGATAGACCGGAAAATTTCAAAGGAGTCAGAATTGGAGTCGTTTTGGTATCGAAAACTGTTCAACATTATCTGGTATCTGCAAAACTCATATTTCCCTGCGCTAACAACATGGAGGAATACGAGGCTTGCATATTAGGACTCAACATGGCTGTTGACATGAACATTCAGGAGCTGCTGGTGATCGGTGATTCAGATTTGCTTGTGCACCAGGTACAAGGAGAATGGGCAACCAATAATTCCAAGATATTACCATATTTGCACCATGTGCAGGAATTGAGGAAAAGGTTCACAAAGATAGAGTTTCGACATGTTCCCAGAATTCAGAATGAGTTTGCCAATGTGTTGGCCACTTTATCATCAATGATACAGCATCCAGACAAGAACTTCATTGATCCTATCCCAGTAAGGATCCATAGTCAGCCGGCATATTGTGCTCATGTTGAAGAAGAAACAGATGGGAAGCCTTGGTTCCACGACATCAAAAGGTATCTGACAAAAGGAGAATACATGGAGCATGCAAACCATACTCAGAAATGCACGCTTCGGAGATTGTCCAACAATTTCTTCCACAACAGAGGAACCCTATATAGAAGAACTCTTGATTTGGGATTATTGAGGTGTGTCGACGTGAAAGAAGCTTCTAAGTTGCTAGAAGAGATGCATGTCGGAACTTGTGGCCCGCATATGAATGGCTTTGTCTTGGCCAAGAAGATATTTAGGGCCGGCTATTTCTGGATGGCCATGGAGACAGATTGCATCTGATATGTTCAAAAATTCTACCAATGTCAAGTGCATGCAGATATGATAAAAGTGCCGCCGAATGACCTCAATGCAACAAACTCACCTTGGCCATTCGCCGCTTGGGGAATGGATGTCATTGGTCTAATCGAGCCCACCGCCTCAAATGGGAATCGATTCATCTTGGTAGTTATTGATTACTTCACCAAATGGGTCGAAACAGCATCTTACAAAGCAGTGACTAAGAAGTTTATGGCAGATTTTGTTCGCGACCGGATTGTTTGTTGGTTCGGAGTTCCAGAATCCATCATCACTGACAATGCTGCCAATCTCAATAGTGATCTGATGAAAGCCATGAGCGAGACTTTCAAAATCAAGCACAAGCATTCCACAGCATACAAACCTCAAATGAATGGAGCCGTAGAAGCTGCCAACAAAAATATCAAGAAGATACTGAGGAAAATGGTAGAGAATCACAAACAGTGGCACGAGAAACTACCATTCGTCTTACTGGGATATTGTACCATAGTCCGCACATCAACCGGGGCAACACCCTATTTGCTGGTGTATGGTACTGAAGCTGTTATTCTCGCCGAAGTAGAGATTCCTTCCTTGAGGATCATACAAGAATCTGAGCTCAACGACGAAGAATGGATAAAGAGTCGTTATGAGCAGCGAGCCCTCATAGATGGAAAAAGGATGAATGCGGTATGTCACGGAAAATTTTATCAGAACAGGATGTCCAAAGCCTTCAACAAAAGAGTCAAGTCGAGACAGTTCACACCGGGGCAGATGGTGTTGAAGAATATCTTTCCGCATCACGATGAAGCCAAAAGGAAATTCTCTCCCAACTGGCAAGGTCCTTACATGGTTCACAGAGTATTGACAGGGGGAACCCTCATACTCACAGAAATGGACGGAGAAGTATGTCCAAAACTAATCAATTCTGATGCAGTCAAACGATATTATGTGTAACTATTTATGTTTTCCGTATATGATGTAATTGAACTACGCTGACCTGATTCCTGTTTAAGAGGGGATACGTAGGCAGCCCTGTGGGTTCGGTCACAATTCAATAAAATTTTTGTTTTCCCCACCATCAGAAACTGGGACAGAATTTTGAGGAGGACCCTCAAAATTCCGAAGCAAGTTCAGCCGATCACAGCATATACATCAGTCAAAAATGTTTGTCCGTTTAACTGGGGCAGAATTTTGAGGAGGACCCTCAAAATTCTATGGCAGGAGAAGTCGCAATGTCTCGGATCGTGTCACAGTCACTGGTTCATCTAACCAACTTTCTAAAAACATATTTTTCACTATGACTTTGAAAACTACGCATGCTTGCTTTTGAAATAACTCTATTCAGCAAACGCTACCCCCAAGATTTGAACAGGATCTTTAGACCGAGTAAAGCAAGTCAAGCAAGCCGACGGAGGCACGAACCGACCTCCCCCCTTACAGAACTCACAATTTTTCTTTGAATGCAGGAACAAGGAATATGCACGCCTCGAAATCACAACCTTCATAACAACAACGATAATGAATCCACTTCCAGCTAAGAAATACTTTTCTTTCAGCTAATATTTGTTCTCTTTGCATGGGATTAAGCCCTGTCCCAAATCTTGCATGAGGCTAAGCCCTGCCTCCATATTTGCATAAGGCTAAGCACTGCCTTTTATTTTCATGAGACTAAGCTCTGTCTCAATCTTGCATGAGGCTAAGCACTACCTTTTATTTGCATGAGACTAAGCTCTCTCTCAATCTTGCATGAGGCTAAGCCCTGCTAAGGCTAAGCGTTGCCTTCTCTTTGCATGAGACTAAGCTCTGTCTCAATCTTGCATGAGGCTAAGACCTGCCTCCATATTTTCATAAGGATAAGCACTGCCTTTTATTTGCATGAGACTAAGCTCTATCTCAATCTTGCATGAGGCTAAGCCCTGCTAAGGCTAAGCGTTGCCTTCTCTTTGCATGAGACTAAGCTCTGTCTCAATCTTGCATGAGGCTAAGACCTGCCTCCATATTTTCATAAGGATAAGCACTGCCTTTTATTTGCATGAGACTAAGCTCTATCTCAATCTTGCATGAGGCTAAGCCCTGCCTCTATATTTTCATAAGGCGAAGCACTGCCTTTTATTTGCATGAGACTAAGCTCTGGCTCAATCTTGCATGAGGCTAAGCCCTGCCCCATATTTGTATAAGGCTAAGTGTTGCCTTCGCTTTGCATGATAATAAGCTCTGTCTCAATCTTGCATGAGGCTAAGCCCTGCCTCAATATTTTCAAAAGGCTAAGCCCTGCCTCCATATTTACATAAGGCTAAGCAATGCCTTCAATTCTGCATAAGGCTAAGCACTGCCTTCAGTCTTGCATGAGGCTAAGCCATGCCTCCATATTTGCATAAGGCTAAGCACTGCCTTTTATTTGCATGAGACTAAGCTCTGTCTCAATCTTGCATGAGGCTAAGTCATGCCTCCATATTTGCATAAGGCTAAGCACTGCCTTTTATTTGCATGAGACTAAGCTCTGTCTCAATCTTGCATGAGGCTAAGTCATGCCTCCATATTTGCATAAGGCTAAGAACTGCCTTTTATTTGCATGAGACTAAGCTCTGTGTCAATCTTGCATGAGGCTAAGACTTGCCTCCATATTTGCATAAGGACAAGCATTGCCTTCAACTTGCACGAGACTAAGCATTGTCTCTCTGGCATTACCTATTCTCTTCTTTCGGGCTAAGCTCTGCCCTCAAATTCATACGAGACTAAGCCATGTCTTGTCGCTTCTAGCATCATGTCTTTGCATATCATGGGCTGAAATATATCCAATTTGTCTGAGGGCGTCATAGTCTGAAGGCACCATCCTCATATCCGGAAGACGTCATGCCATGACCTGAGGATCTCTCAAATTTGCATATCATTATTCAAAGGCGTCATGGTTCGGAGGCACAATTTTCATGGCCCGAGAACATCATCTCATCGCCTGCGAATCCCTCACTGAACAATTCATGGCCCAGTACATCATGGTCTAAGGACGTCATCCTCAACCGTCCAAAGACGAATTTCATAGTCTGAAGGAAATTTGCATCAGGTTTAAACTCATGCACATATATATGCTCGTAGTAAATTTTTTCTTGCAGGTGATCCGATGAGAAACCATTACCCCAACAGGAGCAATCCCGCTCCAGTTCCCTCATACTATCTCAAACTTGACCGCAATCATTTCTCTTATCCCAAATCTTGCGTCCGTACTTGTGGTAACTTCGTCGGCATATTCTGTCGATGAATTCATAACTACACACGGCCTGATCCCTGTGAAACCAAGGATATATAGGCAGCTCGGAAACCAGAGTGCGGCTTAAATCTCTCAAACCATCTCGCTCGGTCAAAATTGACCATCATATCTTTACTCGACAACTCTTTCATCCTTCCCGGGTAAAGAGGGGCAGCTGTTAATACCCAATTTTTCCCTATAATATTTCAAAACGCATATATACTTCCAAAACCATGCATTAGCATCAATAATATTTTCCCATAATTTCTGCATTTCTGAGGATTTCTAATTAATTTATCCCAGTATTTTATTACATAAATAATCATTAACTGCACTACAAATAATTTTATAACAATTTTAGGAGTTGCTTTTGCTATTTATATTAACACTAAGCCTAATTATTTCACAAATGGACACATTTACATTTTTGGGTTACAATTATAGCCCATCTATGCATTATTATATTACTTTACCAGAAAATATCTTGTTGCATTTTTAAAATATTGAGTAATTATTTTAAAATATTTCTATGCATGAAAATCATTTTTATAATCTATTAATTATTTTTATCAATTAATTGGGTATTTAACAAATATCCCTTTTAATTTCTTTAACTTTTCAGACTTAACCCTTTAAATACCAGCCCAAACCCCTTAATAATACCAGCCCAATTCACCTTAAGCCCAATCCGCACCTACCCGACCCAAACCCCCCTCAAATCATGGGCGTTGATCTTTTAGATCAACGGTCCACATTAAACCTTACCATATTAATCTCTAAACCAACCCTAACCCCCCTCCACCTGATTCTCTCATTCCGCCATCATTGGTTTCCCTAACCTCTCCAATTCTCTCTCGACCTACCCCTAACCCTAATCTCCGTCATCGGCGAAAAGCTCCTATCTATGGAGATTCTGAGTATTCTCCGACCATTACCAACTGTTTATGCTTCTTGGTTGTTCGATTACATGGATCCTTGAGAAAATATCATGGAGATTCAACATGTTCTTGCCTGAAACTTGTTTACTAGCCTGTCTAGGGCCATTCTCGTTTGTGAGTAATGATTTCCTCCTATATTTAGTTCGAATCTATGGCTTTTGCCCAAGTTTCTCTCATCTCTATTGTTTTTGAAAAACCCTAATTCTACGACTACTTGAATCTGTTCATATCTTTGTAGATCTAAAATAATTCGAGTGCTATTTGGTACTTTCCCTAAAAAATCTTCTGTTTTAGTTAACTATTTCGATTCCATTTACTTTTTCTGAAATTAGGGTTCATCCTGAATCTCTTCAAAAGGGTTTTCTAACTTTCAAGTGTTTAATCTAATTATTTCTTTACATATTTGATTGATTTTCGTATGTATGCCTAAAACCTAACTATTTTTGTTTGTGACATTGATTTCTTCCAATTTTTCCCATTATTATGTTTAATTCGGTGAACCAGTTACATTGACTGATTTTATTTAGGTTTCGATTGATTCTTTCCTGTTAAAATCAGTATTTTCTGGGATTCTTACCTATTTCCTTATTTGTGGCTTTTATTAGTAATATTTGTCGTATTTGGATTATCAATCTGTCTTAAGGGGCTCGATTGACTCGTATATGGTATAGAACTGATTTACTACCTTATTTAAGCCTTAATTTTGTACCGTTAATTGACTCTCATATCCTAAGGGGTCTTTCCCAGATCTTCCGTATGATTGATTGATTAAATCCCCCAATTAACTGGTTGATTTATTTGGGTTACCCTGCTTATGAATTCTTAATTATTCTTGCCTTATTTATTTACCTTACTAAGTGTTATATATACTCTCTTTACTGATTCTTCAACATACACGAACAACAGTTTGAACATATACACACACAAAACTTCACTCTCATCTCTCTCTCTCTCTGCTACTTGTGTTCATTGCTTGTCTAGCCGGCTGAAAGCCAAGGCTAGACTGTTGAATCCTGCCTACTTTACATTTTGTTTTGCTTCCCTTAACTAGTATGTTTCTACTCCTAATGTCGTTCATTATACTATGAAGTTAAAATCGTTGTGCTCTCTGTTGCTGTACTTCTGTTAAACACATGTCTCTTATGTACTAGTTAACTACTATGTATTTAGCTTCTATATTTTCCTGTTACTGCATTAATCTACATGTTTACTCCTGTTTAAGTTTCACTCTTACGGTTTATTGCTTTAATCAGCATGTTTACTCTTGTTTAGGTTTCACTATAATCAACATGTTTACTTCTGTGTTCAAATTCCAGTCTTTCCTGTTTATTACAACATGTTTACTTCTGTGTTTAAGGTTAAATCTTCCATGTCTATTGCCTTAAGCCAACATGCTTACTTTGGTATCTCAGAATCCTATCTTTCTGTCTAATTGACTTCCATTGGTATGATCAATTCTGTGTAGTTAAAACCTTGACCTCTCTGTGAATTGATTAGCATGACTGCTCTTACATTAAACTTCTATGTTTTCCTGTCTATTGCTTGAGTCAGTATGCTTACTTCCATAGTTATGTATGACTGATGAACTTAGGTGTTTTAAGACCCTAACTCAGCATGTCCTGGTAATATTATACCCATGCCTGCCCTATGCTTCTATTGACTAGCATGCTTCCCTAACACTCTGTTTCTATGTGTTCTTGATTCAGGATTCTTGTGTTCCCAACCCCTGTTCCCTTTTGTTGTAATTGTTTGTTCTCAGCATGCTAGATGCTCACCTAAATTTGACTAATGAGCTGAGTTGAGTATGGGCAATATGGAGTTTTGTGTGAAACCTTGTGACTTTGCTTCCTACTTGTTGTTTGCTGAACCTTTTCTAGAATATTTATAAGTTGTTTTCAATCCTAATATGTTTTCACTTCTAAACCATTTCCACTCACAAACTATTTTCACTTCTAAACTATTTTCACTTCTAAATTGGTTTCACTTCTGATATGTTTTCTTAAAATTATTCCTACTCTTTCAAGCACTCCCACTCATACTCTTAGAATACATAGGATCCTGCCCCTCCAGTGTGTGTACTGCCTAGGAACCCATGAGATTCCTCCGAACTCTGGCACACTGGGGCTGGCCCTTCCACACTGCAAAAAAAATGACTTCTCTTTAAAAGGGTCTTGGTGTGAGCATTGCCCGGGGTGCCTGAGGCCCTTGGGAACTTTGACACACCAGGATACCCTTTATTAGACACTATGAGTTATGGTACTTTGGACTGTTTGAAGGCATGGTTTGCCAAGTTCACTTTGGGCCTATCCAGGCTCCCTATAGTATATCATTACTTATTTCTGTAATTCATTTATGGTTTGTAATAATAATTCTTGTAAACAGATATTTGGAATATTAGTAAAACAGGGGAGGGATTTTTATATAATTTTTGTGGGGCAATTGGGTAGAAATCATGCTATTAGGATTACTATGACTATTTTCTTGCATTAGGAATCATGTTCTTAGGATGATTTGTGCATTAGAAAACATGTTCATAGGCATCATACCATTTGTTCTAAAACTTCTGCATACATCATGTCTGCTTGAGAATCCTGTCACTAGGGTGTTATTAACCCTGTCTAAAAATCATGATCATTCTCTCATGTGCATTAGAAACGATGCTTTAGGACTTTTATTGCACTCGCCTAAATATCGTGCCTATATCGCATAAAATCAGTAGCAACCATGTCTACAAGAGAGTTTAAAAGCAGTCCCAACACCTAGATAACATGTTTATAGAGATGAGTATATAAAATCAGTTATGTAATGTTCAACACCTAGACAACATACCTATAGGACATAATGAATGAACTGCCTGTTTAAAATCGTTTATTAGTCTATTATGACCCTGATTGACAATTAGATATCCCGTTTATAGGACATCTCAGATCCACGCCTAGGAAAACCTATAGGATAATCAAACTCTTGCAAAATGGTAAAATTGTGCTTTGTTTAATTACTTGTGATCTTCCCAGATTCAGCAACCCCTAAAATCAGTAAGCAACTTGATTAGGTCTCAACCAGTTTGCTTTAACAAGATGCTGCATATATTCTGTTTGTCATGCTCACCTAGATATCCTGCTTTAGGACTCTTAAAGTATCTGAAATACTGTTGTTTGAGACGTGCAATTGACTGCTTATTTGTGGAGGTAAATGCGAGCCCCCTTAATTGTTCCTATACCTGACAGTCCTACTTGTTTAAAATTGTCGCTTAGATTTTCTCCTTTTAAGCACTTTAGGAGAGTCTAGAATTGTCTTAATTAGAGGTTCTAAACACCTCCAGGGACATAAGAAAGGGACGAGTAATGCATGCATAGAGCACGTTTAATTAGAATTTCTTACATAACCACTAGGGGGTAATTGGTAGTAAGGGATACGATGACATGTGCGCTAATGCCACGTGTAACCCCTCTAATTGAGGAAGGTTTACCGGGTATTGCACAGAAGTGATCATAGAGACTAATAAACCTAGGACCCATTTATTCCCATTTTTTTGTAATCCATATGTGTGCTTAAACTGCTTTACTTTCTTAATGACTAATTCACGAAAAATGAGTTTGGCCGGGACCCGCCATTGTGGACCTTGAGGGGTGCCTAACACCTTCCCCTCAAGGTAATTTCAAGCCCTTACCCAATCTCTGGTAATGTAAACTGGTTTCATGTGTTACTTGCATTAGGTTCCCTAACGTACCTTAAATCTGTTAGGTGGCGTCTCTTCAATTTCCGTACCCCTTTCCCAAAGGAAGCGAGTTGTCCCAAAGCATCTCGAAACCCGGACCCCACGAAAGGGGAAAAAGGGGGCACGACACTGATATGGTGGGATCGGCTGCACGCCACAGCAGGAGGAATAAGGGAGGATTGATATGGTGGAATAAGGGTGAATATGTTTATACGGTGCGATCGGGTTTCACGCCGCAATAGGTGAAATAAGGGTGGATTGATATGGTGAAATAAGGGTGAATTATCATCTTAATAATTATATATGGTGGGATCAGGTTGAGCACCGCAACATATATATATTATTTACTGTTATTATTATTGTTATGGTGGAAAAAGGGAGGATTTTGTGTTGTCTGGTGGGATCAAGTTGCGCGCCGCAACAAAACTATATGTTTTTATTTCCTGAACTGCATTTCTTTCCGATATTTCTTTCATTATTTAATATAGTAAGGATTGGTAACTCTGGACGACACTGGTTCACTCTAGAGGCTGTGGTTGTCAGTTTCAGTTGGCTGTTTGGTTCTTTTCAGTATTTCTATTATTTTGTCATATTTTTTATCTACTGCGTACAGGTTTTAGTATAGGTGCCCCGCCTTAGCCTCATCACTACCTCGTCGAGGTTAGGCTCGGCACTTACCAGTACATGGGTTCGGTTGTACTTTTATTGCACTCTACACATTGTGCAGATTTTGGAGACGGTCCCAGCGGCGGTCATTAGTGAGCTCGGATCGGATATTTGAAGATACTTGTGGTACGGTTGTTCAGTATCCGCAGCTCTTAGAGTCCCCATCCTCTTTTATTTTAGATGTACAACTTCATTCAGACAACTTTATACTTATTTCAAACCTTTATGTGTATTACTTTAGAAGCTCGTTGACTTGTGACACCAGATTCAGGGAATTATAATAGACGATTGGCTGTTTAATTTCCACATTTCCACTTAGAACATATATGTTATTTTAGTTCATTATTAATGTTATTGTTTAAGCATCTAAATGAAGAAAAATGTTCTAACGTTGGCTTTCCTAGCAAGCGAAATGTTAGGCGCCATTACAATCCTGACGGTGGGAATTTCGGGTCGTGACAAGTAGGTATCAGAGCACTAGGTTACATAGGTCTCATGAGTCACGAGCAAACTTAGTAGAGTCTCGAGGATCGGTACGGAGACGTATGTACTTATCTTTGGCTGAGCAGCAGCCAGAGCCTCCAGCAGCAGCTCCTACGAGAGGCAGAGGTCGAGGCCTAGGCCGTGCTGAAGGCCGAGGTAGGGGTAGGGCTCATCCCAGAGCCCGAGCAGCAGCCCGAGTTGTGGATCCTTAGGTAGAGTTTTATGAGGAGGTTCCAACTCAGACTATTCTTTTCGGACCAGCTCAGGTCCCGGAGGAGTTTATTGCCACCCTAGTGCTTCAGGATGCCTTAGTCCGATTGGTGGGCCTTATGGAGAGTGTTGCCCAAACTGGCCCATTCCCCATGGCAACGGCCGTCTCTCAGGCTGGAGGAGGAGCCAAAACTCTTGCTACTCACACTCCGGAGCAGATGGCTCCCCAGTTTCAGACTCCAGCAGCTCATTCAGTCGGAATAGTTCAGTCGGTTGTTGCGGCACAGCCCGATGATAAGTCAGCTATGTTTTCTGAGGCCATATGAAGATTGGATAGGTTTACCAAGATCTTTCCAATCTATTTTAGTGGTGCTAATTCAAAGAATCCCCAGGAGTATCTTGACAGTTGTCACGAGGTTCTTTGGAACATGGGTATATTGGAGACCAATGGGGTCGACTTTGTTGCTTTTCAGATGACTGGTTCCGCCATGAAATGATGGAGGGATTATTTTTTGACCAGAACAGTTGGGTCTTGATCTACTTGGGACCAATTCTCATATCTCTTCTTAGCGAAGTTTCTGCCTATCACCTTGAGAGAGGAGCGCCGCCGTCAGTTCGAACGTCTCCAGCAGGGCAGCATGAATGTTACTCAGTATGAGACCCGTTTTGTGGATCTAGCCCGTCATGATATTCTTCTGCTCCCTACTGAGAGAGAGAGAGAGAGGGTGAGGAGGTTTATTGAGGGACTTGCTCAGCCTATTAGATTGCAGATGGCTAAGGAGACTGGGAGCGAGATTTCTTTTCAGGATGCGGCCAATGTCTCCAGACGAGTTGAGATGGTTCTTGGGCAGGGAGGTCAGGGGTCAGACAAGAGACCTCGTCATTCCAGTGGATTCAGCAGCGCCTCATCTGGAGGTGGGGGTACTTTTGGCAGAGGCCATCCTCCCAGGCCATTCCATTCAGTGCTTCAGGCATCCCACAGTGCTTCAGGGGGTCGTGGTTCTTATGTACCTCCTTCTAGGTAGCCAGCCTATAGTGCACCACCAACTCTTATCAGTGCACCTCCTATTCAGAGTTATTAGCGTGGTCAGTCGGCTCGTCCGGGTCAGTCTCAGTTTCCACAGCCACAGTATCAGGATGGATGTTTCAAGTGTAGTGGTTATGGGTATATCCATAGGACCTGTCCGAGATTATTGGGTGTTCAGCCACAACATCAGGGTTCTCGTGCCATGGTTCCGGCACCAGTTACTGCACCGCCTGCTCAGCCAGCAAGAGGCAGAGGTCAGGTTGCCAAAGGTTGGGGCCAGATTGTTAGAGGTGGAGGTCAGGCCGTTAGATACCGCCAGCTAGAGGCCGTCCTAGGGACATGGTTCAGAGTGGTGGGGCCCAGCGCTGATGTTATGCTTTTCCAGCCAGACCTGAGGGTGAGTCATCCGATGTTGTTATTACATGTACTATTTTAGTTTGTAGTAGAGATGCTTCGGTTCTATTTGATCTGGGGTCTACTTCTCCTATGTTTCATCTTATTTTGCTTCATATTTGGTTATGCCTCGTGATTCTTTGAGTGCCACTGTATATGTGTCCACACCTGTGGGGATGTTATTATTGTAGATCGCGTATATCGTTCGTGTGTGGTCACTATTGGGAGTCTTGAGACTAGTGTAGACCTTCTGCTCTTAGATATGGTGGACTTCGATGTTATATTGGGTATGGATTGGTTGTCACCTTATCACACTATTTTGGACTGTCACGCCAAAAAAGTGACATTAGCCTTGCTAAGGTTACCTCGATTGGAGTGGAGAGGGACTTCTGGCCATTCTACTAGCATGGTTATTTATTATATGAAGGCTCGGCGTATGGTCGAGAAGGGGTGTTTGGACTATTTGGCTTATGTTTGTGATTCTAGTGCGGAGGCTCCTTCTATGGATTATGTGCATGTTTTTCGTGAGTTTCCAGAGGTATTTCCTACAGACCTGCAGGGGATACCACCCGACAGGGATATTGACTTTTGTATTGATTTGGATCCGGTCACTCAGTTCATTTCCATTCTGCCATACCGGATGGCCGCACTAGAGTTGAAAGAGTTGAAGGAACGGTTGCAGGATTTGCTTGATAAGGGCTTCATTAGACCTAGTGTCTCGCCCTGGGGTGCACTGATTTTATTTGTGAAGAAGAAGGATGAGTCTATGAGGATGTGTATAGATTATCGGCAGTTGAACAAAGTCACCATCAAGAACAAGTATCCATTGTTGAGGATTGATGATTTATTTGATCAGCTTCAGGGTGCCAAGGTGTTTTCGAAGATTGATTTGAGGTCTGGCTACCATCAGTTGAGGATTAGGGCATCCGATGTCCCTAAGATAGCTTTTCGGATGCAGTATGGGCACTATGAATTTCTAGTGATGTCATTTGGGTTGACCAATTCCCCAACAATGTTTACGGATTTGTTGAACCGAGTGTTCAAGACTTATTTGGATTCCATTGTGATTGTGTTTATTGATGACATCTTGATATACTCCTGCATTCAGGAGGAGCATGAGAAACACCTTAGGACAGTGCTCCAGACTCTGAGGGATAGTCAGTTGTATGCTAAATTTTCGAAGTGCGAGTTTTGGTTAGATTTAGTCGCTTTCTTGGGCCACATTGTATCAGTAGAGGACATTCAGGTATATCCTAAGAAGATTAATGCAGTCAAGAACTGGCTTAGACCCACTTCAGCCACGGAGATCAAGAGCTTCTTGGGTTTGGCGGGTTATTACCGTCGATTTATGGAGGGGTTTTCATATATAGCAGCCCCGTTGACCAGGTTGACCCAGAAGGGTGCCCCGTTCAGATGGTCGGTCGAGTGTGAGGCGAGCTTTTAGAAGCTCAAGACAACTTTAACTAACACACTGGTGTTGGTGTTATCATCAGGTTCAGGACCTTACACGATATATTGTGATGCCTCCAGTGTTGGGCTCGGAGCAGTGTTGATGCTGGAGGGCAGGGTGATTGCATATGTGTCTCGGCAGTTGAAGGTTCATGAGAAGAATTACCATGTCCATGATTTAGAGTTGACAGCCATTGTTCATGCGCTGAAAATTTAGAGGCACTATTTTTATGGCGTGTTATGTGAGGTTTTCACGAATTATCGCAGCCTTCAGATTTGTTCAAGCAAAAGGATCTTAATTTTAGGCAGAGGAGGTGGTTAGAGCTATTTAAAGACTATGATATCATCATCTTGTATCATCCCGGGAAGACTAATGTGGTGGCCGACACATTGAGTAGGAAAGCAGCAAGTATGGGCAGCCTTGCGTTCATTCCAGTCGGTGAGAGGACGCTAGCATCATATGTTCAGACTTTGTCCAATCAGTTGGTGAGGTTGGATATTTCAAAGCCCAGTCATGTTCTAGCTTGCACAGTTGCTCGGTCTTCCTTGTTTGAGCGTATCAGAGATCGGTAGTATGATGACCCTCATTTGTTGGTCCTTAGGGACACAGTACGGCACAGTGGTGACAAGCAGGTTAATGTTGGATATGATGGAGTTTTGAGGATGCAGGGTCGCGTGTGTGTGCCTAATGTTGATGGGCTTCGTGAGTTGATTCTTGAAGAGGCTCATAGTTCTCGGTATTCTATTCACCCGAGCGCCGCCAAGATGTACGAGGACCTGCGGCAGCATTATTGGTGGAGGAGGATGAATCAGAATATAGTTGCTTATGTAGCTCAGTGCCTAAATTGTCAGCAGGTGAAGTACGAGCATCAAAGACCCGGTGGTTTGCTTCAGCATATAGAGATTCCTTAGTGGAAGTGGGAGCGTATCACTATGGACTTTTTTGTTGGACTTCCATGGACTTAGAGGAAGTTCGATTCCGTTTGGGTCATTGTGGATAGGCTGACTAAGTCAGAACACTTCATTCCTGTGGCAGTTACCTATTCTTCGGAGCGGTTGGCAAATATTTATATTCGTGAGATCGTTCGACTTCACGGTGTACCCATGTCTATCATTTCTGATCGAGGTACGCAGTTCACCTTGTACTTCTAGAGGGCAGTACAATGTGAGTTGGGTACGCGGGTTGAGTTGAGCACAACATTTCATCCTCAGACGTACGGGCAGTCCGAGTGTACTATTCAGATCTTGGAGGATATGCTCTGCTCTTGTGCTGTAGACTTCGGAGGATCGTGGGTTCAGTTCTTGCCCCTTTCAGAGTTCACCTACAACAATAGCTACCAGTCGAGCATTCAGATGGCTCCCAATGAGGCATTATATGGTAGAAGGTGTCGATCGTCATTTGGGTGGTTTGAGTCGGGGGAGGATCGATTGTTGGGTAATGATCTAGTTTAGGAGGCCTTGGACAAGGTCAAGATTATACAGGATCGACTTCGCACAGCTCATTCCAGGCAAAAGAGTTATGCCGACCGTAGAGTTCGAGATGTGGCATTCATGGTCGGGGAGAGGGTGTTGCTTCAGGTGTCACCCATGAAAGGTGTCATGAGGTTTGGAAAGAATGGCAAGTTGAGCCCTAGATATATTGGACCTTTTGAGATTCTCGAGAGAGTGTGAGAAGTGGCTTATAGGCTTGCATTTCCTCCGGGGTTATCGCAAGTTCATCTAGTGTTTCATGTGTCCATGCTCCAGAAGTATCATGGTTACTTGTCCCACGTGTTAGATTTAAGCTCTGTCCAGTTGGACAAGGATTTGACTTATGAGGAGGAGCCGGTGGCTATTTTAGCCCGGCAGGTTCGTCAATTTAGATCAAAGAGTTATCATTCAGTTTGAGTGTAGTGGAGAGGTCATCCTACTGAGGCAGCTACTTGGGAGTCCGAGTCGGACAGGCAGAGTAAATATCCCCACATATTCACCAGTTCAGGTACTTTTCTATGTCTGTTCGAGGACAAATAGTTGTTTTAGGGGTGGAGAATGTGATGACCCAAAAGGGTCATCTTGTGTTTTAGAACTTAATTCCGTGCTCTTTAGCTTAAAAATCCCATTTTTACCTCCTCGATTTGCATGCACAATCCGGGCGTATTTCAGGAAAGCTTTTACGTTGAAAGTTGATGAAAATAATAATGTTTGCCTTAAAAGTTAATTTTAGTTGACTTCGGTCAACGTTTTGAGTAAACGGACTCGAACCCGTGTCTTGACGGTCCCCATGGGTCCGTAATGAGATATGGGACCTGGGCATATGCCCGGAATCGAATTCCGAGGTCCCTAGCTCGAATATGAATTTTTGTTAAAAATTGAAAGACTGAAAATCTAAGGATTTTAAGAATTTGGTTAATGTTTGATCTTGTTGGTATCGGGCCCGTATTTTGGTTCCAGAGCCCGATACAGGTCCAAAATAATATTTATACCTTATTTGTAAAATTTGGTGAAAAACGAAATTGATTTGACATGATTTGGACGCGCGGTTGTGAAAATAGGAATTTTAAAGTGTTCTTGGGAATTTTATGTGATTTGGTGCTAAATTCGTAGTTCTATGTGTTATTTTGGCGATTTGATCGCGCGAGCAAGTTCGTATGATATTTTAAGACTTGTGTGCACTTTTGGTTTAGAAGCCTCGAGGGCTCGGGTGAGTTTCGGATAGGCTACGGAGTGAAATGAACTTAGAAACCATAGTTGGTGAGCTTCAGGTCTGCAAATCTTGCATTTGCGAGGTCTGCCTCGCATTTGTGAAGAAGCATCGAAATTGCGAGCATGGGCTGGGCCTCGGGACTCTCGCATTTGCGAGGATACTATCGCATTTGCGAAAGTCTAATGTTCGCAATTGCGAGCAAATGGTTCGCATTTGCGAGCTTCGCGATTGCGAAGCTCATATCGCAAATGCGACATCTGCTTCTGGTAAAACTTGACTTAGACGGGATTTTTGCTCATTTTTCAAAACTTTCAAAACAAGAAACCCTCTAGGCGATTTTCCAAAGACCACTTCTTCCCCAAATCATAGATAAGTGATTCTTAGCTCGTTTCTTTCAATCTTTCACTTCATTTTACAAGATTTCAACCTAAAATCTAGGATTTCCATGGTAGAAATTGGGGGTTTGGATAAAATTAGGGATTTTTGGGAAATTGGGATTTAGACCTCAATTTGGGGTCGAATTTCGAAACTAGTTACATATTTGGGCTCGGGGTGAATGGGTTAATGAGTTTTGGTTTGAACCTCGAGTTTTGACCAAGCAGGCCCGAGGTCGATTTTTGACTTATTGGGGGAAAGTTTGGAAACCTAAATTTATGTATTGAAATTGATTCCTTTAGCAATACTTGATGTTATTAAATTAATTATGGCTAGATACGAGTGGTTCGGAGGTGGAAACTAGAGGGAAAACGGTAATTGAGCAGTGAGTGACTTCTGGATCGAGGTAAGTGTTGTGTCTAACTTTGACTTGAGGGAATTAAGAACCCTCGGACTATGTAATTATGTGAAATCCATGTGACACGCGTATATGCGAGGTGACGAGTGCTTATACGTCGCCAAATTATCTATTTTCCTTGACTTACTACTTTTCTTTAATTGTTTTATCCCCTGTCTTAATTGTTATATGCTCTAAATGCTTTCCATGCTTAACGGCTACGTGTTAATCAACATCTTCTCCTGTTAGCTATGTTAGCTCTTTCCATAGGTCCCCTAATCCATGTTATTTGCTTAATTTGACTTGTTTGCACCTTTTAATTGTAAATTGCTAGATTTGTCTCACTTTGTAGTATTATTTGAGTAGATTTATATTGATCAAGGTTTCCTTTTTCTTGGTTCAGTTTGGTATTTATAACGTAAAGGCCTTGTGATTTGGACTGTTAATTGACTTTGTACATTGAGTGTTTGGTACTGATATGGTGGGATCGGGATGCACGCCGCAACAGGAGGAATAAGGGAGGACTGATATGGTTGAATAAGGGTGAATATGTTTATACGGTGGGATCGGGTTGCACTAGGGCTGTAATCTGGGTCGGACCCGGGCCAAATGGGCCGGGCTAAACGGGTCCGGGTTCTGGCGGGCTTGTGTCAGGCGGGCCCGGGCCAAACGAACCTAATGGGTGGAACCGACCCACATGGGCCCGGTCTAAGTGGGCCGGGCCCAAACAGGCATAAACAACCCGAGCTATTTTTTTTAAAAAAAAAAAATTATCTAAGGAAATTTCTTATAAATCTTGTAATTCAATTTAAACACAAAAATAGTAAAGAAATATTCAAACTTGCACTAGCATTGCATAATAAATTAATAATACTTCAAATTAATTTAACAAACTACAACATTAAGCACAATATGTTTAATAATTTTAAAATAACACATGTTTGAAATAAACTTAAAACCCTTAAAGTGTAATTATAAAAATTTTGGGGGCCAAATGACTATTTTTTTTAAAATCCAAACGGCTAGTTTTTGAAATTATAGCCGTTGGCTATTTTAAAAAAAATTATGTAATTATATTATATTATCTAAGGCAATTTATTGTAAATTATATTATATAATTATGACTTATGTCTTGTAATTCAAGTTTAAACACAAAAAAAAATGTAAACAAATATTCAAGGAAATGTCTTATAATTTTTATTAATACGACATTTAAAAAAATGACAATATCTTTCCTAGTCTTCCTCCCTCCAATGGAATGAGCACAACAAGGTACTAATACCACCATTAAAACGAAAAAAAACTAATCAAGATGTGCCAAAATACAAGTTACATATTAATCTACATATTATCTCTAACAAATTTCATAAATCCTTCAAGGTTCGGAGGAATTTTCGTTGGTGGTGGCGGAAAAGAAGCTTGTTCATCACCGCTTCCGGGCGAAGCAGCATCCTCCGCAAGTTCCGCTAGCATTTCTTCATAAGCTTCGTCTATCTCCGGTTGTGATTCAGCTAGTCCAAAATTTCTTCTTTCCGAACGGATCCAATCTCTGAAGAGTACTGATTTTTTCAAGCTCTCCCTCATAGACGCTCTATGATCACCGATTTGAAGTCTCGCTTGACTGAAAGGGCTCTCTGATACCACTGTTGAAGCTTAAATACTTAAAATATCTCGAGTCATCCTTGAAAGAACCGGATAGTATTTTTCTTTGTCCTTCCACCATTCTAAAACATTAAAGGTGTCATCGGGATTCTCTGTTTCAAGTACCTGCGACAAAATAAACTTGAATCTCATTTAGAACTGAACTATCACCAATATTATCACCTTGAGAACCCTTGAACCCTGTCCAAGAACTAAGTGATTTTAGTCTCGCGGATCTTTTAGATGACTGCGAGCTAGACGAGGTAGGAGTTGGAACATTTTGGTCTAGCATGATCTAGTGCAACTTGATAAGCATTATAAATTGTTTGAGCATTTATTTTAATTGAGGATTTTTCATCTATAAGTGTAGCATATTCCTCAGTTGAAAGTGGTAAAGCATTATAAATTTAAGTATACCAATAGTGAGGACCTTCTAATTTCATGGTAGGATTTAACATGGCTGCAACACCATAAAGAGGGGGGATAGGGAAAAAATATTTTTTAAACTTATCTTTCATATCATCAATAGCACATTGGTAAACTATCCCACCCTCTGAAAATTAAGTAAATAATTCTGCAAGCGATGAAATATAAACTAAACAATTAGAAATAGAAGCATAATATTGCCCAGACAATTCATTTGTAGCAACATGAAAATGTTCTAAAAAATCTAGAAGAATTTTAACATTAGCCCAATCTTGATTTGTAAGGTGACCATCATCATCATCATCATCATCACTAACACGGGCATTATACGTTGCCATTATTGGGTTTCTATATTCATATGCAACAACTAAACTTTCATACAAGTAATTCCATCTAGTCGGACAAGGTTTACGAACCTTTCTTTCTTTAAGGCCAAATTCATCACATATTTTATAATATTCTCTAACTCTACTTCTACTCTTTGAATAAAAAAGCCAATGAAGAGCGAATTNTAAATATGACAAATACATCTAACATGAAAAATATTACTAAATGCAGGACTTAGTGTAGTTGTAAGAAAGCCTATAGCATTAGTGTTACTAGCATTATCTATTGAAACTAACATTATCTTATCTCTAATACAAAAATATCTACAAATATCTGCAATTGTCTTAGCAATAAACTTACCTGTCTGACTTGAAGTAATTATTCTATAAGCAATAATGCGTTTTTGCATTATCCAGTTCTCATCAATCCAATGAGTGGTAACAGTAAGATAATCACAGTCATTACCACTCCTACCAATATCAGTAGTAATAGAAATGTGATTACTAATATGAGTACNTTCATGTTTATATTTATAAATATCAGACTTTACGGTTGTGCGAGGCCATCCTTTATAAGTAGGATTAAAAATTCTTCTAATATAATGGACAAAGTGAGGGTTAGAGGGAAAACTATATGGTAAGCACATAACAGTAACCATTTTTGCCAATTCTTCACGATCTTTATTTGGATCATAATACAAAATGCAATCGGTAACAGTGTTAATTCCCGGTTGAACTAGATTTGAACCGGTACTAAGGTTAATTCCCTGAGTACCTACACTTGTCCCCTCTTGCCTAGATTTCATTTGAAGTAATCTAGCTTTATCATTAGGGTGTTTCATTATGTGTCTGGTCAGACTACTCGTATCGCCACGGTCTCCAGTAAATTTATAAGACATCAAGACCCCACAAGTTTTACACTTATCCTTATTTTGATCTCTTAGTTGAGTAAAAAAGTACCAAACAAGAGATGTTTCGGACCGTTTAGAAGGTTGTCTATTAAAAGTAGGGGTTACTACAGGAGGGTCAGCTGGGGGATCATTTGGACTATTATCAGTTTGGTTAGCAACAAAACTAGTAGGTGTATCATCTAAATCCGGTTGCGTTTCATCTAAATCAACATTTTCCTCTGGAATACCATAAAGAGCATTCATATATTCATCATTTAATTATGAACCTGGTGTAAGATCATGTATAAATTGACTATCGGTAAATTGAAAACAAGGGTTATCACTATCAAGAATAACAGGTGAAGGAAGACAGGTAACAGGTCTAGGTCGGGGAGCCGAGGCCGGGGGAGTAGTAGTAGCTTGCCTACTAGATTCACCAATTTAAGATTTTCCCTTACCACCAAATATTTTTTTTAAAGAAAAGTCCATATTAATTATAAGGAAAATAAATTAAACAAACAAAATTATAATATTAAAACTTAAGAGTTGGAACGAGTTTACCGAGTTGACGAACAACTTCTTGAAAATTGTATAATGTTGAAGACTTGAAGACTTGAATACTTCAATTCACCAACTTCACAAATTACAATAATAAAGTAAGCAATTATAGAAGAAAACTAGAGAGAGACTGAGAGAGATTGATGATCTTGTGAGTAAAAATGAAAGAATGAGGGGGTATTTATAGTTGAGAATAGGGAAAAAGTGTAATTATAAAAAGTTTGGGGTTAAAACAAAGTTTGGGGGCCAAATGGCTATTTTTAAAAATGCCAAACGGCTAAATTAAAGGGCAACGGCTAGATTTTAAAATTCTGACCGTTGGCCATTTTTTAAATAAAAATTTATTTTTTAAAAAAAAAAAGTCGTTGGGCCCTTATGGCACGGTTGAACCGGCCTAGGCCCGCCTGCCGGTCCCGGGCTAAACGGGCCCGGGCTCACGGTTCCTACCCTAAGGCCCACACCATATGGTCTCTGAGGCCCGCCAAGACCGGACCCGCTACGGGCCGGCCCGTTTAGCCCACAAGCCCATATGGGCCGGGGGCCCGGTCCGGTCCCGGGTCAAGCTCGGCCCACCTGCCAGCCTTAGGTTGCACGCGCGCAACAGGTGAAATAAGGATGGATCGATATGGTGAAATAAGGGTGAATTATCGTCTTAATATTGATATAGGGTGGGATTGGGTTGTGCGCCACAACATATATATATTATTTAATGTTATTATTATTGTTACGGTGGAATAAGGGAGGATTTTGTGTTGTCTGGTAGGATCGGGTTGTGTGTCACAACAAAATTATATGTTTCTATTTCCTGAGCTGCATTTCTTTCATTACTTGGTATAGTAAGGATTGGTAACTGGACGACACTGGTTCACTCTAGAGGCTGTGATTGTCAGTTTAAGTTAGATGTTTGGTTCTTTTCAGCATTTCTATTATTTTGTCATTTTTTTTTATATACTGCATACATGTTTTAGTATAGGTGCCCCGCCTTAGCCTCGTCACTACCTTGTCGTGGTTAGGCTCGGCAATTACCAGTACATGAGGTCGGTTGTACTGATACTGCACTTTACACATTGTGCAGATTTTGGAAATGGTCCCAGCGGCAGTCATTAGTGAGTTCGGATTGGATATTTGCGGAGACTCAAGGTACGACTGTTCAGCTTCCGCAACTCCTGGAGTCCCCATCCTCTTTTATTTTAGATGTACAACTTCATTCAGACAGCATTGTACTTATTTCAAACCTTTGTGTGTATTACTTTAGAAGCTCGTTGACTTGTGACACCAGATTCAGGGAATTATAATAAACGATTGGTTGTTTAATTTCCGCATTTGTACTTAGATTATATATGTTATTTTAGTTCGTTATTAATGTTATTGTTTAAGCTGCAAAATGAAGAAAATTTTTCTAACGTTAGCTTGCCTAGCAAACGAAATGTTAGGCGCTATCACGATCCCGACGGTGAGAATTTCGGGTTGTGACAACGTCAGAATCATCGGGACTATGAAGGATCGAGGGACCCCATAGTCATAATCATCGTCTGTCCCCTGCTTTTCTGATTGGGTCGAGGCCGGTGTCTGTGGTTTCTATTTGGCCTTCTGTTTTCCTTTCGAGTTTGACCCTTTCGCTGATGAGTGCTGATACCGGTATCACTTGGTCGACGACAAACATTTCCTTGGTGGAGGGTTGTTCCTTGTAGACTTTTTTTACTCCCTCTAATGTTGGGAACCTTAAAACCTGGTGAAGGGTCGAGGGCACTGCCCCTCATGTTGTGGATCCACAATCTATCCAATAGGGCTTTATACCTTATATCGCCCTCGATCATATGGAACTTTGTCTCTTGGATGGTCCCAGTCGCGTTCACTGGAAAATTTATCTCGCCTTTGGTGGTTTCACATGCCATGTTGAAGTCGTTTAGTACTCAGACCGGGGTCACAACCTGATCCTGTATGCGGAGCTGTTCTACGACCCTTGATCGAACGATGTCGGCCGAGCCACATGTTTAATTAAAACACGTT
Organism: Nicotiana paniculata; assembly: GCA_005239505.1. Classification (NCBI taxonomy): domain Eukaryota; kingdom Viridiplantae; phylum Streptophyta; class Magnoliopsida; order Solanales; family Solanaceae; genus Nicotiana; species Nicotiana paniculata. Next base: position 3,832 of record ML353324.1, on the reverse strand, counting down.
TAACTTGAGTCTTATTCATAAGTACATATATTATTAGAGCATCGTTATGGGGTTGCACGATCCCTTATGCTTCCTCGTCATTGAAAGACAAGGTGCCTTCTGGCACGTAATCCCGAGTTTGCTTCTCCCTTGTGATCGACACTTTGGTGCGTTTTAATACTAGTCCTTGAGGAATATCAACCCCTCCAATAATCATGTGAATTACGTGTTGTGGCTCTTCTTGCTCATTCTCTCTGTTTGAATCTCTTTTTCTGAAGTGATTCCTGGCCTGATCGCTTAAGAATTTCGGAAGGTGCCCCTCGTTGAACAACTGGGCAACTTCCTCCCTTAGTTGTCTGCAATCTTCTGTTATATGGCCATGGGTGCCATGGTGCTTGCACATTTGGTTGGGATTTCTCTAGGCTAGATCGGTATGCATAGGTCGAGGCCATCTAGTATCTTTGATACGTCCGATGGCTGATACGATAGTGGATGCATCAACGTTGAAGTTGTTCTGATAGTCGTGGTACTTCTTTGGGCTCGACATTCCTGTTGAAACCATTCTTGCTCATGAGCCCTCGAGAGCTCTGACCTCGATCATTCTCTTTTCACCTCGAATGGGGTTGCGTCCAGGTCCGTTGTTTCTTCAATCTCCATTATATGGCTGGTAATGATTCCTGTTTGACCGTGGTTCCGGGCCGATGTACCTTTTGACTCTGTCGACAAGCCTGATAGGATAAACGAAGCTGGTCTTCTTCGACCCTAATCTTCGACTGATACGGATTATGCACATCGGCCCAGGTAACAATTGGGTACTTGATCAAGTTCTGCTTTAATTGTTGTAAAGCCACCGAGTTTCGTACATTTAATCCTTGAGTGAAGGCCTGAACGAACCAATCATCAGCGGCTGGTGATAGATCCATATGTTCCATTTGGAACTGAGACACAAACTCTCTGAGTATCTCATTATCTTTCTGCTTTACCTTGAAGAGGTCCGACTTCCTAGTCTCGACCTTTATAGCTCCGACGTGTGCTTTAACGAAGGAATCTGCAAGCATGGAAAAAGAATCAATAGAGTTGGGTGGCAAATTTTGGTACCAAATCATTTCTCCTTTTGACAGGGTCTCCCCGAATTTCTTCAATAATACAGACTCGATCTCATCGTCCTCCAGATCATTCCACTTAATCGCACATGTGTAAGAAGTGTCATGCTCGTTACGGTCGGTCGCTCCATTATTCTTGGGAATTTCTGGCATGCGAAACTTCTTGGGAATTGGTTCAGGAGTCGCGCTCAGGGGGGAGGGCTTTTGCACGAACTTCTTTGAATCCAAACCCTTCAAAATGGGTGGTATTCGGAATTTGATCAACCCTGGAGTTATAGGTTTCCACCTTCTTGTCATTTTCTTCAATTTTCTTCTCCCCCGATTCAACTCGCTTTGTGAGCTCCTCGAGCATCTTCATGATTGTGGTGTTGGTCCCTGATTCATTTCTGTTTGATCTTCTTGACACCGATTCGACCCTATGAACAACTTTATGGGATGACTCGGGCTCGACCCTGCTCGGTGCATGGGTCTGGTTTTGGAGTTGTACTATTGCAGCTTGTTGAGCCTGCAACATTTCGAATATCGCTTGAAGGCTGATACCGCCTTCTTCGCTACCCTGTGCGCCCGACTGATCGAACGTCTCTGCGGACTCTACTCTCAGGGTCGACGGTCAAATTTGCATTAATGGAAACATGGGAACTGATGCCAATTGGGTCTATGACCGGGACTCCATCGAGGTCAACTAGAGGTACTTCGTTCCCTGGGGCGGCTATGTTGTCATTTTCGCTGTGAAAACCAAGGCCATTGTCTATGTGTGTGGGTGTTGCTTAAGAGTTTGACATGTTGATCCTAGAATCAAAGATACTCACAAGAACAAGTATAAAATAGTGTGTTACGAAATTTAGTACCAGACAATCACTATATCCTTAGCCCCACGGTGGGCACCAAATTGTTTACCCTAAAAATGGATAACAATTGAATTTATATGTGGTTTTAAGGACACGTGATTTTACTTGGCACAAACTGAGAAAATATGCAAATTGATAGTAAATAAAAATAAAAAGCAAACCAAATGAGATGTGCACCTTTAGCCCTCGAGCAAGTTACCCTCAAACCAAATGAAATAACAAATGAGATATGAGCAGAGTAACACAATATTGCGAACTTAAAGAAAAGAGTAGTATATTGCTTTGTATTGCGTGATAAATGATGCCTTTACAAATGATTAGACGCACTTTATATAGTAGGGGAGTCCTACTTATGGCACAACTCTAAATACAGTAACAAATCCCATGATTGGCTAATTAGTCGGCCTCATCTTGACATGTGCCGAGATTTTCGTCGTGATCCTTGCTCGAGTACACATATTTAGGCTTACCGTTACTTGACTAGGTAAACTTCAATCGGACTCGCTCGATCTCCGTTCTTCTTGGTCTCGATCTTGGATGATCTCGACCTTTATCGGTCTCTGAATTACGAGCTCAGCAATCTAACTTCGCACTGAAGCTCGATATAACACGAGGCCGAACCGTGGCCTATCATGATCCAACTTCGATTAGTTATAAGAAGGACTGACTCGTTCTGACCGTATACAAGCCTGTTTAGAAAGCTACCTAGGAATTGGATTTGAGTGTAATTACATAGTTTGGCATGTTTCTTTGGCCATGTAATTACTTGGTCGGCATGGGTGTATTTTGGAAATGTGTAATTACATTCTCCAGTTCTCAAGGGGGAGGTGAGAATTGGCGGTACATTGTGTAATTACAAAGTTACTTTTAATTTATTTTCTTTTTATTTTAATTTATTTTTATAACTTTTATTTTTATTATTCTATTTTTTATTTTATTTTTACCTTTTAATTTTTAAAATATACTTTTTTTGTACATAATTTATCTTTTGTTTCGCTACATTTACTTTTTGTGATTCCATGTAATTGCTCGTATATTTTATTTCTTATTCGTTTTATTTTCTTCATTTAGCGTAATTATTTATTATTCTAATTTTTAGAACTACACTCTCTAATATTAGAAATAATGAGTCATTAACAAATTTGGCATATAATGAGTGATGCCATTAAAATATAATTTTATTGTTAAATGAGGTTATAAACTTATTATGTTTCTTAATCTTAAGTTATTTATTTTATGGCCTAATCTTATTAAGTTATTTGTTTTTTAGTTATAATTGATATATTAGTTTTGTCAAACATTTGCACAATGTTATGATACTATATTTATAAATATTAATTTATTTTATCAAACATGCATTTCATGATGTTCTTATAAACCATATATTTTTAGTTTTTATAATTAATTAAACTAAATATTATTAATTTGGAAAATATATATCAATTATTTTTACAATATTAGTTATAAATATATGATTACTAATTAGTGTATATTCAAGAAAACATATGGATCTTAAATACCAAATCTAATATTATTTGTACTTATAAAAAATTATTTATAGGTATATTTTTTATTATATTAAATTTTTAAGTTTTGATAATTACTTCATTTAAAATTTGATTTAATTGTGTAATTACATTTGTTCAACCAAATAGTACGCTTGTAATTACACTGTAATTGCATTATAACAAACAAACAAGTCGTCGTAATTATTAAGTTGTGTAATTACTGTGAGCATGTGATTTTTTACTCGCCGTATCGTCCTATAAAAATCCCGATAAATCAATTGATTTTATAAATATTGACTGACTTTTCAGTAATTATTTGTGAATTATTTGTGTTGCTTGCATATCCATAATTCATCTTTCAAAATCATTGAAATCCTGCATTACGAATTTATTG